>JAJIBD010005902.1:0-112781 GCA_021461705.1 Cryptotis parvus | reverse complement strand
AGAAAGCTTGACTTCTTCCTTGCCTATCTGGGTGCCCTTAATGTCCTTTTCTTCTCGATTGCTATGGCGAGTACCTCCAGTACTATATTGAATAAAAGAGGTGAGAGAGGGCAACCTTGTCGTGTTCCTGATCTTAAGGGGAAGGCTTTCAATTTTCCCCTTGAGGATGATACTCGCTGTGGGCTTTTGGTAGATGGCTTTGACTATCTTGAGGATGCTTCCTTCAATTCCCATTTTCTGGAGGGTTTTAATCATGAATGGGTGCTGAATCTTGTCAAATGCTTTTTCTGCATCTATCGATAGGACCATATGGTTTTTATTTTTTCTCTTATTGATGTGATGTATTATGTTAATTGATTTGTGAATGTTGAACCATCCTTGCATTCCGGGATGAATCCTACTTGGTCATGATGTATGATCTTTTTGATGAGTCTTTGGATTCTGTTTGCTAGTATTTTGTTGAAGATCTTAGCATCAGTGTTCATCAAGGAGATTGGTCTGTAATTTTCCTTCTTTGTATTGTCTCTCCCTGCTTTGGGTATCAGGGTGGTATGTGCCTCGTAAAAGCTGTTTGGGAGTGTTTCTGTTTCTTCTATTTCCTGGAAGAGCTTGAACAAGACTGGCAGTAGGTTCTCCTTAAATGTTTGGTAGAATTCACCAGTGAATCCATCTGGACCTGGGCTTTTGTGTTTGGGCAGACTTTTAATTACTGTTTCAATTTCTCTGATGGTGATAGGCTTATTTAGGTATTGGAGGTCTTCTTATTTCAGCCGTGGGAGGTTATAGGACTTCAGGAATTTATCCATTTCTTCTAGGTTCTCATGTTTCACGGCATACAGGTTCTGAAAGTAATCTCTGATGATCTTTTGGATTTCTGTTTTTTTTCTGTTGTGATGTCACCATTTCATTTCTGATTCTGTTTTTTGGGTTCTCTCTTTCCCTGTCCTTACAAGTCTTGCCAGTGGCTTGTCGATCTTGTTTAATTTTTCAAAAAACCAGCTCTTGGTTTCATTAATCTTTTGGATTGTTTTTTTTTTTTTTTTTGTCCAACTTGTTGATTTCCTCCCTAAGTTTCACTATTTCCTTCCTTCTGCCTGGGTTGGGATTCCCTTGTTGGTCTTTTTTCTAATATTTTCAGCTGTGAGGTCAGGTTAATTATATGGGCCCTTTCTTCTTTCCTTGTGAATGCTTGCAGAGCTATGAACTTTCCTCTTAACACAGCTTTTGCTGTGTCCCACAAGTTCTGATAGTTGGTATCTTCATTGTCATTTGTTTCTAAGAATCTTTGGATTTCTTGTTTGATTTCTTCTATGACCCATTTGTTGTTCAGGAGTGAGCTGTTCAGTTTCCAGGTGTTTGGTTTAGCTCCCTGCTTCTGTGTATGGTTCACTACTATTTTGAGTGCATCGTGATCTGAAAAGATAGTCGACACAATTTCAATCTTTTTATTTTGGTGAGGTATGCTTTGTGGCTCAGTATATGGTCTGTCTTGGAGTATGTTCCATGTGCACTGGAAAAAATGTGTATTCAGCTTTTTTGGGATGAAAAGCCCTGTATATATCAACCAGCTCTCTTTCTTCCATTTCTTCCTCCAGGTCCAGTATTTCCCTGGTGAGTTTCAGTCTCGTCGATCTATCCCTAGTCGATAAGGCAGTGTTGAAGTCTCCAACTATTATTGTGCTACTGTTAATGTCTTCTTTGAGGTCTATTAATAATCGTTTTAAGTATTTTGCTGGCCCCTCGTTTGGCGCATATATGTTTAGCAGTGTGATTTCTTCCTGGTATGCATACCCCTTAATTATTAAGAAATGGCCTTCATTGTCCCTTTTGACCTTTTTCAGCCTGAAATCTATATTGTCAGATACGAGTATGGCCACACCCGCCTTTTGGAGGGGTTGTTTGCGTGGAGAATGGTCTTCCAGCCTTTGACTTTGAGTCTGTGTTTGCTCTGGTTATTCAGATGTGTTTCTTGTAGGCAGCAGAATGTTGGATTCAGTTTTTTAATCCATTTTGCCACCCTGTGTCTCTTAATTGGTGCATTTAGACCATTGACGTTGGGAGAGATTATTGTCATTGGATTTTTGTGCCATCTTTCTGTTTAACCTTGTTGTGGTTTTGGGTTGTCTTATTTTACAATAGTCCCTTTAATCCTTCTTTTAGAGTTGGTTTTGAGTCTATGAATTTCCTGAGTTGTTGTTTATCCATGAAGTTGTGTATCTTTCCTTCGCGCATCTGAAAGTAAGTCTAACTGGGTAAAGAATTCTTGGTGAGGCCTGAAGTTCATTGAGTCTTTTCACAATATCCCACCATTGTTTTCGGGCTTGGAGTGTTTCATCTGAGAAGTCTGCTGTAAATCTCAGGGATGCTCCTTTGTATGTGATTTCCTTCTTTTGATCTTGCTGCTTTCAGTATTCTATCTCTGTCTATCATTTTTGTCATTTTAGTAAGGATGTGTCTTGGAGTATTCTTATTGGGGTTTCTTTTTAGCTGGTATCCTTCGGACCTCCTGTATCTGGGAGCATGCTTTCTTCAGTTCGGGAAACTTGTCAGCTATGATGGCTTTGACAGTTTCTTCTTCATCAGGGTTTTCTTCTTGCCCTTCTGGCACCCCAATGATGCATATGTTGTTCCTTTTGGCTTCATCCCGATTTTCTCTGGTAGTCTGTTGGTTGATTGTGAGTCTTTTTTCCATCTTCTGGTGTTGTCTTCAGAATCTCTGAACCTCATCTTCGAGATCACTAATTCTTTCTTCAGTAGCTGTTACTCTGCTTTGGAGGCCTTCTCCTGTGTTTTTCAGTTCACTTACCTCATTTTTAATATCTCTCATTTCTTCTTGTACTTTGGTCTGAAATTTATTCAATTCTGCTCTAATTTCCTCCTGTACTTTACTGACTTTGTATTCCATTGTTTCTTTTATTTCCTTGTACATCTTTAACAGTTGCTTCCGAAATTCCTTTTCAGAGAGGTTATATGGCTCATCGTTATTGCTGGACTCATCTGTATTAATAACTTCAATCGTAGAGCTTGAAGGACTTTTGCGCTGCTTTACCATAATGACTATCGTAGGTTAAAAAACGAGTGTTCTGGGTGACTAGTCAGTAAAGTTAGTAGGTGCCTGAATTACTTTGCAGCTAGGGACGTATAGCAAAGAGTGTAGGGGACAATGCTTAGTGTTATGTCAGGTAGATAAGCGCATCCGCGCGGTTTTGAATATTGGGGTGTCTGTGGGTGGTTCCGGTGTCAGGGGGTCGGGGTGGAGGTCTTGCAGTGGGAGGTCCTACAACGCTGGGTGGGGCTCGGTCCCTCCCTCAAAGCTGGAGCCTTTTCTCCTGGAGCCGAGTGGTCAGGAGCTGCCCGCTCTTGGGAACGTACCTGGTGGGCGAGATCACTAATTCTTTCTTCAGTAGCTATTATTCTGCTATGGTGGTCTTCCACTGTGTTTTTTCATTTCATTTACCTCATTTTTAGTATCTGTCATTTCCATTTGCATTTTCCCTCATTTCTCTCAAGTCCTTTTGTATTTTGTTGATTTTGCATTTCATTGCTTCTTTGAGTTCCTTATGCAGCCTTAACAATTCTTTCCGAAATTCCTTATCAGAGAGGTTATACAACTCATTAGTATTGCTTGGCTCATCTGGACTAGTGACTTCACCCACAGAGGTTGATGGAATTTTGTGTTGCTTTACCATTATGACTATTGTAGGTTGCAAATGTGAGTTTTTGGGTGACTAGATAGTACAGTTAGTACAGTGTCTGGGCTGTTTGCAGAGTTTGGGTGGGTGGCAAGGAGTGTAGGGACAAAGGTTCACTGGAACCTCATGCAAGATAGATAGGAAGAGGATCAGCGGCGTCCGCCCAGCGTTTTTGAGTTTTGGGATGTGGGTGTAGGGTTCTGGCCTGTTCCCTGGTGCTGATAGGGTCCGTGGAGATGCAAGGATCACATACACACCTGTGGGGGAGATTGCAGTCGTTCCTGGAAGCTCAGGGCCCAAGGGGTCCGAGGTGGAACCAAGTCCATTTGCCACGGTTTCCGTTGATGGATGTTCCGGCTGTTCCCTGGGGCTGATTGGGTCCATGGAGATGCAAGGATCACACACACACACACACACACACACACACACACCTGTGGGGGTACCATAGTTTCTTTTAGCCAGTCATCTGTACCTAGGCAGTTGCCTGCTTACAGATTTTGTCTATTGTAAATAGTGCTGCCTACTGGCCACATTTAAAAATTGTTTGTGATTTCTTAGTGTAGTTGAGTAATATTGTTAGCAGAGCTAGAGAAAACAAAGGTGGAAAATTCACATATCTCCTCACTCTCTGCTTCTCCCTCTCCCTCCGTCCTTTCACAGGAGGAGTTTATTGCAATCACAGTCAGCAGTGAGTAAGTTGAAATATCAGATGTTTGGTATCCACATGTTTTAAAGACTAACAATCTTTTTTTCTTCCACTTTTCCCTAATGTCATTTAGTTTTGAGATCTAATGGTATTTCTGTTTTATTCCACAGTAAATATCAGTTTCACCAAATCATTAGGGTTGGATCTTGTGGTTCTAAGAGTATTGATTTTTATGTAAACCAGAAGAAAATGTTATCAGATCATATAAATGCTGGATGGTTTATAGGGCCTTTCTGAAGGCCAGTTCACTCTAGGGCAGGCAGCTTACAAATGGGAGATGATGAGTTAGGGGTGACTCAAAGAGCTATTGGAGAATGAAAGAAGGGGCTTGTGATCAATTCTTTGTCATTCTTTCACACTCAGTAAGTAGTTATGTCATGCCCTGTTCCTGAGTGACAGGAATACAACTTCAATGACGAGCGGAGAATGTGTGTGTTCTTAGATTATACGATTTAATAACTATGCATTGGCTTTTATGATACACAATATATTTTGAAAAGTCAGCACATTCAAATAAAACTTAGAATAATGTACACTTTGGGCTGTGGCTTCTATTCTATTCTGCATAGTGACTTTAATGATAAAGCAACACATGTGTTGAAATGAAATTAATATAGATGTGGAACCCTGGAATAGTCCTCCTGTTTTGGAAAATTAAGGTCATGGTATTGACTGTGGGGATTCAATAAAACTTTTGGCCTTCACCCGAAGGTAGACCATAAATCAATGACGTTTAAATAGTTCTGCTCTCTTGAACACCTGCTTATCTGTCTGGAGAAAATTCTGTAGTGTTTTAACCATCATTTTATGACATTAAAAAGTAATACTATTTCAGTGCTTGGAAAGGCTATTAAAGTTAAGGGTCTGTCGGCCATTCCATTATAAACCCCGATTTCCAGGCATTTAATATAACCAGACATCACATGTAATAAACCCTAATGTAGGAATCTGAAACTCAAATCATTATTTTCTCTACTTAAAGGCCAATTGCCCAGCCAAGACTGTCTCCAGGAAAGGCAAATATCTTTAGGATAAGTTATAATTTCAAAAAAATTTACCCAATATCAATTTTCTCCTCCTTTAATATTTTCACTGTAACTTGAGAGAAGTTCCTCAGAAAGGCAGACTGTGTGTGAAGTGGTGTGCAAAGGGAGTGGATGTATTTGCAGAGGAAATAGCATTTCTTGTTTCTTTCTATGGTGAAGAAACTTCTAGTTGGTAAACAGGGTTCATGTTTTTTGAGGCTGTAACACATGACCACAAACTTAGCAATTTTCAACACCATGCACTTATTCTCTTTAGATGCTGAAATTCTGAATGCTAAAGGCACTCGCCTGGGAACAAACTAGTGTCAGCAGGGCTGGAGCCGTCCCTGACGATCGGAGGGGAAGCCAGTTTTCTCTCCTCTTTTTCTTAGTTTTCTGTTCCTTGATTTGTCTACACAGCACATAATCCAACTTCTACTTCCACCAGTGTATAATGGAGTATTGACGGTTTCTTAGGGAGACAGTGTGAGAATCATTACTTATTGATTAGTATATGAACTCTTGGGTGTTCTGAGGGTGTTGCAGGGGATGGCTGAAAGACAAAGTTCATATATGTACACTTAGATGGCTTTCAAGAAGTTTAAGTCCATGACAAAAACTAGGCCTATAGGCTTGGGAGAGAGCTCAGTGGGATGAAGAAAATACTTCACACACAGGAGCCCTGGGTTCAATCCCCAGCACCACAAGTCATCCTGAGAACCACCAGGAGTGACCCCAGAGCATAGAGGTAGGGAGAAGTCTCTGAGCACTGCTATGCTTGCCACCCCCCAAAAATCTCCCATGAAAGCTGGTGTTTGGGGCTGGCATTGTGAATTAAATGCAATAAAATTTCTCAGAGTTAATGTGCCCCATGTCCTTTAAAATCAAGTTTAGTTTGAAATGTGGGATTCAAAGACTGTACCTGAAAATAAAATGACTGGCCTAGATCCCTGTGGGATCAGGGAAAGTATATTTTAGAGGTGATAATAAAGATGGGTAGAAGAAATTTATCTCTTGCTTACTGATAGTTTTTGCCAATGGGTGGATCAAAGGGGGCAGTCTGTGTTTTGGAGTCTCAGGGCTCCTCTCAAAGCAAAATAGTCACCTTTTGGCAGGTGCTAGGTAGCTAGTCACAAGCAACTGTGTAGTGGGAAAAGATGTGTGGACTTAGAGGGATACTGGTTCTATTCTTTTTCTTTCTATTCTTTTCTTTCTTCTTTCTATTATTTTCTCTAAGAATAGAACCAATAGCCCGCTAAGTTCACACATCTCTGTACATCTAAGAATATAGAATATAGAATTTACTCTCCCAAAGAAATAATGCTGTAAATAAGATCTAAAAGAAACAGCTTAGGATCTGCAGGTCAGTTTACCAATATTGCTTTGTTAATCCCTGGTGTAGTAAAAATATTTTTTTTCAAGGGATAAAATGTAGGTAATGAAGGAATAGGAGAAGGAGTAATTATAATAGAGAAGTAGACCACCCCCCAAAATATAAGTATGTGCTAACTTAATTTTACTTAATGATTTTATCCAAAGACTCAGATACATGGGGCACAGCTGCTGCTAGCTCTCTCTGTGCTCAGCTGATCATGAGGTGCCCAGGAGGGAAGGTGGGTTCTAGCCCTGGCCTGCCATCCCAATAGAACCTCACAAGAAATCAGAGGAACCCACACACCATAAGGGAAGTCATTCTCAACACCTGGAGTTTATTAGAGCTCCACCCAAGGGAAAAGCCGATCTCTCCCCATTGCACACTGTGGTTCATCAGTAAATGCACGAGATGAGAGCCAACTACTGAGAGTATATCACCTTCATGGCAGACCCTGGTAAGATACCTGTGTTGTATTTGATATGCCAAAAACCAGTAACAATTATAGACCTCATTCCCATGACCTGAAGGAATGATTTGAGGCTCTTTGTGTTCCTGGAGTGATGCTCTAGCATGCGACAGGACATATGGAGATGTTACTGGTGCCCGCTCGAGCAAATCAATGAACAACAGGAAGACAAGTGATACAAGTGACAAGTGATCAAAGGGTGGAGGGTTTGGTACATACCCAGTGGTGCTCAAGGGATTACTCATAATTCTATAGGAGTGACTCATAGTAGTGCTTAGAAGACCATATGGAGTGCTGGGTATCAAACTAAGGTCCATTGTATTCAAGGCAAGTGCATTAACTATTTTATTTCTTTAAGCCAGGATAGTGGTGGGATGGCAGTCATTTTTAAACTATGGAGAAGTTAACTATTCTCCACCATCGTTTTCCAGACAAATATTTTCTAAGTAATGAACAACTAACTAAAGAACAAATTTTTGGAGAATGACTTGGTTAAGATGAAGGATAGCTTATGTCTCTCTGTCACTGTGTCAGGACCAGATCAAGGACTGATGATTTTCAAGAAGAACCTAAAGGACGCAGAAAAGTTGTTCTGCTCAGTTACAATTTGTTTCAGATAAAAGATATAGATCAGAATAAGCAAAGGGGGAAAGCACAGGGCAGAGACTAGAAGAAACCAAGCACAATCTCATGTACCCCCTCCCAGTAGATTTGCACATGGACAAGCTGAATTCTTTCAGCAATGGGGGTGTGACAACATGTGTGAAATATGAGCCTCAGTGTCCAGGTATTTTACTGGGGTATCAGTGATGTAGATTTGTAAAGCCTCTGAGACTAACCTAAGTTACTTGGTTTGAAATATAATATATTTTTTTTTGTCTTTTTGTCCACATCCAGCAATGCTTAGGCATTATTCTTGGCTCTCCACTTAGGAGTTACTGGCGGTGCTCAGGGAACCATATGGGATGCCAGCGATCACACCTGGGTCGGCCATGTGCAAGGCAAACACCCTACCCACTATACTTTCACTATGGAGCCTAATCTATTCTTGAACAGAATAGCCTCACAATTTACTTCAGAATTATTTTGAATTTCTTGTTTTTATAAGTTATCACCAATGTATTTTTTGTTTTGAGTAATTTTTGTTTTTATGTGGTTTGAGTGATTTTTGTTGTTTACATGTGGAGGTCACTTTAGTGGAGCACTGGGGACCAAACTACGCCCCTAATCATATCCGGCCCTGATACATGCAAGATATATTCTCTGCCACTTAAGTCATATTTCTGCCCCTTGAAAAAACATTTTTAAAGGAAAGGGTACATGGGTATGAGGAGCACACATATGCATATAACAGAGAATTAATCACTTTTGACATTTTCTTTCTCTTTTTTATTTTTTTTAATTTATTTTTTGACAATTACAAAAATGTTCATGTATAGAGCTTAAGCAACTGTCTTTGGCTAACCTAGACTTTTATAAAACATACACACTCATGAAATCATGAGTACTTTTTTTCATCTGTTACTTGTTTTCCCATGCATCCACTCACCATTCCTAAACTGAATGCAGTAATTTTTTTGTTTAAAATGTAAATGTGTCCTATTCATGAATATGTCACATTTTGCATATTTTAAGTTTATACTGGGTTTTTATTTTTTTTATCTTTTTAAAAAAATTTTTTTATTATACCACCGTGAGACATACAATTACAAAGGTGTTCATAATTTGTTCTTGGTAATATAGTATTCCAGCACCCATCCCTCCACCAGTGCCCCATTTCCACCAACAATGTACTCCACCCCCTCCTGTCCACCCCAGGCTGCCTCAATAGCAGGTACCCCAGTTTCCTCTCTTTCTCTCTCTCTGACTCTGCATCTCTTTCCCTCTTCTTTTACACATTTACACTGGGTTTTTAAACTGTCCAACTTTGTGGGTATTGGTAGATCTTGCTCTTTTCTCTTAAAGGCTCTTGAATTCTAGCATATCATTATATACATTTATTTATATAGGTAGAGCCCCGTTTTCTTCTGTTACAAGCTACTACAAATATACTCTGTGCGTTTCGTCTAGGAACATAGTCATTGACTGTATTTAGAGAATTAGCTCCAGCAAGCAATATAGAATTGATTACTCAGGGTATGCTTAGGACAGGCTCAAACAGAGGTGAGAAAAATTTGAAATAAGTGTTGTCTGTAGATTGCACCATTTGCACCATGTCTATATGACTAATCACTGCTAGTCCTTTGACTGCTCCCTTCCACGTCCCTGGTATGCTGGGGTAAGTTGTTACTGCCAATAGAGTCACTGAATTGTCCATATTGCTTTCACTGGACTTTGCTGATAACTCTAACTGTACCACGGACATGTCTGCACTCCAGAAACATATGGAAATACCCTTCTTTCCATTCCTTACTATCGTTATCAAAAACTGGTATTATCCATACTTGAATTGTGTCCCCATCTGGTGAATGGACAGCAAAGCAGTGTTGTTTTATTTCCATGGTTTTATTTCCATGAAGTTGAGCCTGTGTACTGGCCTTGAAACTTGGTTCCTTTCAGGGGATAGCGGAGCCTGGGGAGAGTGTTGTATATTTCTTAGATTTCTTTCTATTTTTTTTAGTTTTAGCTGAGTCTTCTAAGAGGAAATGCCAGTTTACTCCATTACTTTAATTTCTAAAATTCTTCCTTGCCCTCCACCTCATTTTAAAAAAAAATTAATTTTATTTAAACACTGTGATCTACAAAGTAGTTTTTCCAGAATACAGTTGTTAAAAAGATTCATTGTTCAACACCAATCCCATCACTAGTGTGCTCCCACCACCAGCAGAGACCCTCATTTCCCACTCAACCCCCATCCCCATGCCTGCTCCCTTAGCTGGCTCTAATTCAATTGACCATTACAGCCCATATAAGAGAATGGTATGAATAAAGTCATGACACTTTTTTCTGGGTTGTTATGTGCAAGTGTGACCGATTTCTGTTCTTGTATTCACTTTCTGAGTTTCTAGAACAAGGTGGTTTCTACTAACAACCCCAAAACCAACAACAATACACCTATGGACAACACTTGTTTCAAATTTTTCTCAGCCTCTGTTTGAGCCTGTCCTAAGCATACCCCAAGTAATTGATTCTATATTGCTTGTTGGAGCTAATCCTCTAAATAGTTGGTGGATAAGTTCCTAGGCAAAAGTCTGTGGAGATTATTAAATCTCTATTGTTCCATTTGAGCCCACTGTATAGGAAATTATTGATATGTTCCCACAGACTACACATTGTGCCCAACTACTTGTGATTTTATGCCGCATACTTAATTTTATGAAATGTGGTGGGATACCTGGTACATCAGTCTACCAGACTGTGAGATATCACCTCGGGGAGAACTGGCAGCAGCTCTTTTGTGTATCTGAGTCCCTGTATCTTGGCCGCAGCAGTTCTGGGAGGGCCCACTGGGCCTTCCAGAGGGACTGAGGTGGGAGGAGTGGGCCCAACTATATGGTAGCCTGACGTGTTTAGCCACCAAGACCTGCTTGTAATTGGCTTCTCTCTTGGGTGGGGCTCTGATGAGCTGTGCAATCCAGACCTCGAAAATGACTGTGATTGTGGTGTGTGAGGTTTTTCTGGCTTCTGAAGCTCTATCACCTACTGAGGCAGTAGGTGAAGGCCAGACTCTGCTTCCCCTCCAGGACACCTCATGGTCAGCCTTGCATGGAGAGAGCCGGCCCCAGCTCTTCCTAGCTGCTGAGTCCCTGGATCTTGGCCAACTGCCTCCACCTCATTTTTAAATGGGAAAAAATTCTGCTTACAAGTGCAAAGGGAACCCTTGCTTCATCATTTTTAGATGACTTTAAATTGGGGGCTTCAAAATTTTTCTTTTGGACTGCTGGCTCCCCCCCAGATCCCTCATTTTCTTCTGCATCTGCCTGAAAATCTTTACCTGTCCCATCCCCCCACACCTGCCTGATTCTTCTCTGGAAATCACTTACCTAGGTGCTCAACTCTGACCTCCATGTTTACCTTATTACGAAGGCAATAATTTATTCTTAATTAATTACTGTTTCATCATTCCTTAGCTATTTAATTGATTCAAGAACATTCGACTGTTCAGTGTTTCTATGTGCCAGGCATTTTGAGAATGAATCACATTTATTTATAGTTAGCATACAAGCAAATATTGTCTGTCTTGTAACACACTTCTCTGCATCTCCTTTCTCCTTGAGATCTTTTGGTCTTTATTATTTGAACAAATAATAAAGAAAAAATAAAATAATAAACCAGCAATGGGTTTGCATTTAAATTTTTTTTTCTGTTAAGAGTGTTGGGGGAACGCTGGCCAGCGGACCCCCCCACCCCGGTTAAAAATGAGGGAGACCTGGATCTTGCTGGATTTCAACCCTGTGAAAGGAGAAGGATAGGACTTGGGAAGAAGCATCTGCCTTGCCTCTGTAGCAGAAAGGAAAAGAAAGCCACCAACACAGCAGCGAGTTTGGAAAGCAGTGCCGTTACTGCTTTCCAAACTGGAAACAGGACTGAGGACAGTTTAAGTCTTTTATACAAGTTTTGGGTGGAGGGGTACAAAGCACAAATCACCTAGCATCCTGGTCCATCAAAACAGATAACAATCACTGATTTAGTATTTGTAAGGTAGAAATCATTGATTTACATATTCCTGTGATCAGAAGACCAGGCACATCCTGCCTCACCTTAGATGTACATCACTTGCCTGCCAGTCTCCCATTGGATAAGCACAGATGTCTTTCACGTGGGTGTAAACTCTTGAGCATCCAGAAGCTCTACTGTTCTGAGAACAGGGCCCACCTTAGAACCCCCTCACCCCAGAGGGCCTAATGTTGGGAAAGTGCCAGGCCCCAGTACTAGCTGCTTAGAGCCCAATAGGGGGTCCTACCTTTACTGTGTTAGGCCAGGCCTAACAATCAGGGTCCAGATGGAAGTTTTTGGTAGCCTTTAAAAGTACAGAAGCTTTTAAAAGGTTCTTATCCATCGGTCAATTCAATAGCTTAATTTGCATTTATCTCAATGTACTCTTTCCCATAATTTTGCACAGTCTACAGCCATGCCCTAGCAATTCCATCAGCAGACATTATGTCTGAAGACTGTCGCCCCTACCCCATTTCATCTGGAAAACAAAAAACTTCCCTCAGGCTTTAAAGAAGACATAGAATAAGCAAACATTTCTAAGAAAAAAAGATTTTTATTCTAATAGCATCCCTGCTGCTTTCTTCTTCATTTCACACCGTCATTTACTGGCCTGAAGATTTAAGGCTATCAAGAGTCAATTGAGCCCTGTTTGCTACCTGCTCTACGATGGAATATGGATAAAAGAAGTATGTGAAATCATGTGAATGTATTTATCAGGCACGTGAATTGTAATGTCAAGGTTTGGTAAAGGAAGTAAGTGGATTAAACTTTGCTGCCCTTAACATAGGTTCTTAGAGGAAAGACCCTCTGCTCTTAACTTGAAATTGACATATTTGGGTGGGTAATTCAACCCCTCAGGCTTAGGTTGTTATTATGGGATTCGGCTAGTGTGTTACAGTGTAAGTCCACAGGCTGATGCCTGTGACTGTACATTATGTCATGAGTTTAGAGTTGTTTGAAGTTCACTGCTTATTTTATTAGAAAAATACCTGGGTTTGGGGCAGAGAGCCAGCAATACTCAAGTTTCCTGGATCATAATGGATTCTTTCTCTCCCTCGTAAATAGGAGCTGCACAGATTTTTATTGGTATTCACCCAATTTTCAGTCCTGAGACCCTGAGATTCAGCACGGATGTGTGGTTCTTATCAATTGTATGGGGATTATATCTCGTGGCGCTGCCTCATTCAGTTACTATGAGCCTTTAATACCTTGCTTGACCCAAGGGGGAACGCACGGCCAGACACCCATATTTCCCTCATTTGGCTTTCAGTCTTATGTGTATGTGTGTGGGGTGGGAGGTAGAGAACTTTTTGCTTTGCATCTCCAGGGAATTTGGCACTGAATAGTTTCCATGCCATGCAAGACAGAAATACATATCTAGATCAAAATAATCTTTCCTTTTTCAAGGATATTTCTTTTTGTTTTAAATCACAAACATCTGTCAGGAATGTGAACCTTGCAGGTTTTTTTTTCTTGCAGGGTTTTGAAAAGGCATTTCCTTGAGGGCTGTGGGATTCTGTTACTTCTCACTGATTTGACTTGACTTACCCTTGGCACCTGGCAGCATTTCTTTCCGTTTCCATGCGTGATTTCGAACCTATTTGTGGAAAGGAAACTCCCCAGGTGTAATGTGTTTCTCAGGAAGCCCATGTGTTTTTAGTGGTGAATCAAACAAAGCCTCATAAATAGTGAGAAACAAGGAGCCTCTGCCCTACTCCCAGTCAGAGCCAGGGAGACAGCTGCCTTCTCCCACACACTGACTGGAGGAGAGACGAAACCGAGCTGGGGTTTCTGGTGTCCTGTCACAAGAGAAAACCACGCATCTGTCGGTGCTTGGCGGTCAGAGCTAGTAAGATGACTAATCCTGACTATGGATTTTTCTCTTCTTGACAAACACCTCATGGGCTGAGTTTCTCTCACCTTCAGTTCACACCGGCTTCCATTTCTCCTTCGGGCTTCTGAAGCCATGAAGCCGGGGATGTTTTTTTTGTTTTTTTTCTAACTATTGCTTCTAATACCTGTGGTATGATGAGGTGAGTTTTTTTGCACAACCTGGCTGATTCCTACCCTGCACCCCCTTACCCATCCCAGGGGCACCCCTCACTCATCCAGGAACTCAGGAGGAGTTTCTCCTAACTTCTGCTTTGTATCTGTAAGCATTTTCCTTCAGCAGCCACTCTGGCTTCCTGGAGGCAATCCGAAAGCCCCTCAAGCTAATGGCTCATTTAGTAATCAATTTGTCAACTAATGCTCACAGATGGTAATGATGGAGTG
Organism: Cryptotis parvus; assembly: GCA_021461705.1. Taxonomy (NCBI): domain Eukaryota; kingdom Metazoa; phylum Chordata; class Mammalia; order Eulipotyphla; family Soricidae; genus Cryptotis; species Cryptotis parvus. Next base: position 98,587 of record JAJIBD010005902.1, on the reverse strand, counting down.
AGTGATCACTTATGGTATAGGTAATGATGGAGTGAGTGATCACGTATAATATATGACAAGGTCAAGGCCTTTGCCTTGCCAAGATGCTCAGAAGTTCGGGTCAACCCAAGAGAGGATTCATTCCTTTTCCTGTTGTTTTCAGTCCTATCTGGTGGTACTTAAGGTGTACTCCTGGCTCTGTGTTCAAGGATCATTCCTGGTGGGGCTCAGGGGACCTTGTGCAGTGCAAAGGAGAAAACTTGGGGTCAGCCACATGCAAGGCAAGCAACTTACTTTTTTTTTCTATTCTGTAATATTTCTTTGGCCCCTCTTTTTTTATAAAAAGGACTTGGCCCCTTCTTGTTTCCATGCATCTTAGTCAGCTACATCTATCGCTGTGGGAGGAATTCACCAGCATGGCACCTGGGAGAATGCAAAAGAATGTTTCTCCTGGAAACTCTGCTTCTTAGTGCGAGTTTTGACTACAATAGACCTTTATCAAGACACAGAGTGAAAAAGTCAGTAAGAGTTTCATTGGAAAAAATTGTCAGGTGGGAAGATGGTGAAGTCTTATCTTCAGAGAAGGTTTTATTTTGATTTTTAAATATATAAAAAGAGAACAAGGAGGCACTTTTAGGAAGGGTGGGTTTCAGACTGGTGGGCAACCCTTATGGGTTGTCTCCTGAGGCACAGTCTGACTTATTTCTGAGACTGAGGTTTTTTTGAGGGTTCAGTGGATCCTTTACTTAGACTTTTGGGGAAAGTAAAGAGAAAAACAATGCTCTCTGTACAGAAGAGCTTGCTGCTTTCAAAATCAGTTTAAATTCAGCCCTTAATTTCTTTTGGCAGTTTTGTTTCCTCCCACTGATATTTCCCAGTCTTAAACACAATTCAGAACAAATCCTAAGAAACCTCTTATTGGATAAGAAATGTGGAAAGTTCGTCCCCATTGTTGAATGATCTATCAATGATCTAGAGCAGGGGCGGAGCGATAGCACAGTGGGTTGGGTGTTTGCCTTGCATGTGGCCGATCTGAGTTCAATCCCTGGCATCCCATATGGTCCCTCGAGCACCGCCAGGAGTATATAATGAGCAAAAAGCCAGGAGTAAGCACTGAGCATCGCTGGGTGTGACCCAAAAAAGCAAAAAAAAAAAATCTAGAGCAGTGGAATCTGACTGAACTTGAACCACCAATACCAAGCTAGGATGGCTGAGCTAAGCGCTCTGTGGTTCTCACAGTTGTACCAACTCTGCTTTCTTTCATGGTCCTGAATTGTTTCCATTACCCTGCAAAGGGTTATAAAACCTACAATCAATTTAGTTTCTGGGGCATTGTGTTTTGAATACCGTTTAATAGGGTGTGACAAAAACAACATAATTTCTCCACATGTTCTTACTTTGCAGGCAAATCTGATGTGATGCTCGGCAGTGCACCAAGAAATGTGAACAGTACTGGAAGCTTTGGAGTTGAAAATAAAGGGATAACAGCAGACGGCTGGAATGCTCAAGATATGAGGAGAATTTAAAATTTTCTAGTGGATCCCTGGGTAATCACCAGAATCTTTTTTCCCTCTGCTTTTAACTCAGCTTGTCTTGCGCCAGAGATAAACAAATTGAATTATTTCATAACCAAAAAGTAAAATCATGTTTTGCAATGGAAAAAAAGAGGTTGAGAACAGATGAACAGAATACATTTAATAAGAACATTAATAGGGAGAGAAGGGTTGGATCTGATGTGCAGCTGTGAGTCTCATAGGATAAGGATTTCTGCAGCTTTTGATGTGCCGGATGGAACCGCTCCTCCAACTGCATACCCGACCTCCTCCCTCTCCTTTCTTTCTCAAATGAGCAGGCTCATTTATTTTAATGAGAGTTTTTGACTGAGGAAAGATCCCAGCCTAGCTCTGTAGCTGCTCCTCATCCATCGTGGCACTGTCTGAATCTTGCTCTTTTATGGTTATGTTGTCCTCAATCACTGCATCCAGTTACTAAGGAAGAGGGCTTGCTGGTACTTGTTAAAATGGCTAGATTTGCATACTGAGGACATTTCATTACTTGGCATACATGCAAAATGGGATTTTCAGGTGACTTACCGCATGCAGGCAGCCAGGTTGCTGGGTTCGAATAGACAGTATGCAGAAACAGGTGAGCCACATTACCAGTGCCTCCATGGAAACATCTCAGGCCCACTGGGTCAGAGCAAGAATCCTGTCTCCTTGTTTTTTTTGTTGCTGAGTTTTGCAACTACCTCAGCAGTTACTCACAGGTTAGTCCTGGATCTATTGCAGTGATAGAAATGAGATTGGAGTCAGCTGCATGCAAAGCAAGCGCCCTCCACTTGTTTCCCCCCACTCTTTTCTGGGCCTACTTTGAACTCTCTCTGAAGATTTTAAAACTCCCAGGTCAGAGCTGGGACTGGTAGTGTCTACTTTACATGATGTTTGTGTGTAGAGTTTCAAGATGCTGGGGTTTTTATGGACACAGCTGTACAAATTTTCATTGAGAAATTAGGCTAGGTTATATGAAAAGCTTTTCTAGGTAAATTGACTTACCATTGATGGAACTCATTTATTGAGCACTGTATTAGTGCTTTTCAGAGCTTAGCTAATGTATTCCTCTGAACTGTGTTAAGTGTTATTATGTAGTTCATAAATGATGAATCTGAGGGCTAGGGAGCTTAAAAAACTTGCCAACACAAGCTGTGATAGGAACTGAAATCTTGTTCCCAAATCCATGCAGCTGTAGGCTTTAATTAAAAAAAATATTCAAGCAGGCAATCCAAAAACTCAAAGTTAATTGCTTAATTTCATGCTAAAATCTTTTTTTGGTAAATGTTTTTGAACATCACACTGTGGATATATATTGTGGATATATATATATTCATATATGTATATATGTACATATATATACACATTTATGTATGAACATAAATTGATTTGAGATTTCAAGTCAAGGTGATCATTATAAATGCTTTATAATTTAATATGTTGTGGATATATATGTGAATATTAGAAATATCCCTCAGTGACAATTGGGGGCTCAGAGACTGTTTCCAGCTCTACAGGCCTTATGGTTCGGTGCTTGAGTTGGAGCTGGAGGCTGTTAGGGTCATTCTATCTGTGCTCAGGGTGTTGTGTGGTGCTAGCGTTCACATTAGGGCCTTGTGTGTAGAAGGCATGTGTTCTAGGCCTTTGATCTATTTCTAGACCAAATATATACACATAGGTATATATGTGTACATACATATCCCATATATGTATGGGGGGCTCATGATAGCTGCTCAGAAGGATTGGGGTTGTCCCTCCCAGAGAGTTCCAGCTATCTGGGCCTATGATTCAATGCAAAGGCCAGATGATGCAGTGCCGCTTGGGCCTTGTGGTACCTAGACCGTCCTTCTAGTGCTCAGGGTCCAGGGCTGCATCCCATAGTACTTGGGGGGACTATGTGTTTTTTTTTTTAATTTTAGTATACCACCGTGAGACATACAATTACAAAGGTGTTCATAATTGGTTCTTAGTAATACAGTATTCCAGCACCCATCCCTCCACCAGTGCCTCATTTCCACCACCAATGTACCCAACCCCTCCCGTCCATCCCCAGGCTGCCTCAATAGCAGGTAGCCCCGCTTCTTTCTCTCTCTCTCTGTCTCCAGCTCTCTCCCTCTTATTTTACACATTGTGGCTAGCCCTGCAGATATTTAGAGTTTATCACTTTATCACTTAAGTCTCTTTGTGTATATTCAATGGTGAGTTTTAATCTGCCATTACCATTCCCCCACATTAGTAAACAGTGGAATCTATTTATATCCTATTAATGAATGCAGTCATTCTATATCTGACCATTTCCTTCTGACTAATTTCATTCAGCATGATAGTTTCCATATCCATTCATTTGCAGGTAAATTTCATAATTTCGTCTTTTCTGACAGCTGCATAGTATTCCATAGTGTAGATGAACCACAGTTTCTTTTTTTTTAAATTTTTTTTATTTTTAAAATTACAAAGATATACAATTAAAAAGTTCATATTTGGGTTTTGGTCATACAGTGTTCCAGCACCCATCCCGCCACCAGTGCCCATCTCCCACCACCAACGTCCCCGGTTCCCTCCCCCTCCCCCAGCCCTGCTCCATGGCAGGTTCTTTATTTCTTTCCATTTCTCTCTCTTTCTCTTTTCCTTCCCCCTCCAGACTATGGATTACAGAACATACATTAAAGGGTTGTCATGTGTATCTTTTTGCCTCTATTTAATGCTCAGTTCTAGGTTGGCATTAGTACCCTCAACAATTGTTGGCACACTGTTCCATTTTCTGTCTTACCTAGCCTCTGAATCCCACACGTTTGTGATAATTTCCACCTTTGACAGGACCTCCTGATATATGTTTCACTTGACCTTGGATATTGGTATCATAATATGTACCTATATATTTATGTTATGCAGATAAATGCAGTCATTCTGTATCTGTCTCTCTCCTTCTGGCTAATTTCGCTCAACATAATCTTCTCCATGTCCATCCATTTGTAGGCAAATTTTATAACTTCATTTTTCCTAACAGCTGCATAGTATTCCATTGTGTAGATGTACCAAAGCTTTTTTATCCAGTCATCGATTTTCGGGCACTCTGGTTGCTTCCAGATTCTGGCTATTGTGAATAATGCTGCTATGAACATAAAAGTAGGGATGGTGTTTCCGCTGCGTATTTTTGGCTTCCCAGAGTAGATTCCCAGGAGTGGTATGGCTGGGTCAAATGGGAGTTCAATTTCTAGTCTTTGGAGGAAAGTCCATATTGTTTTCCAGAAAGGCTGTACCAGCCGGCATTCCCACCAACAATGGATGAGTGTCCCCTTTTCCCCACACCCACGCCAGCACTTGTTGTTCTTGTTCTTTTGAATATGTGCCAGTCTCTGTGGTGTAAAGTGGTATCTCATTGTTGTTTTGATTTGCATCTCTCTGATGATTAGTGATGATGAGCAATTTTTCATATTTTTTTTTGCCATTCGAATTTCTTCCTTGCTGAAGTTTCTGTTCATTTCTTCTCCCCATTTTTTTGATGGGGTTGTTTGTTTTCTTCTTGTAAAAGTTCTACCAGTGCCTGATATATCCTGGATATTAACCCCTTATCAGATGGGTATTGGGTGAATATTCTTTCCCATTCTGTGGACTGCTTTTGTATCTTAGTCACTGTTTCTTTTGAGGTGCAGAAGCTTTTTAGTTTCATGTAGTCCCATATGTTTATCTTTTCTTCTAGTTGCTTTGTTAGTGATGTTTCATCTTTGAAGATGCCTTTAGCTTCAATGTCATGGAGGGTTTTTCCTATATTTTCTTCAATGTACTTTATGGATTCAAGTCTGATATTGAGATCTTTAATCCACTTTGATCTGATTTTTGTGCATGGTGTTAGACACAGGTCCAAATTCATTCTTTTTACATGTCGCTGCCCAGTTTTCCCAACACCACTTATTGAAGAGGCTTTCCTTACTCCATTTTAGACTCGTTGCACCTTTATCAAAGATTAAATGATCATGTGTTTGAGGTTGGGTGTCAGGATACTCAATTCTATTCCATAGGTCCACGGGTCTGTTTTTATTCCAATACCATGCTGTTTTAATTACTACTGCCTTGTAGTACAGTTTGAAGTTGGGTAAGGTGATGCCTCCCATCTTCTTTTTCCCGAGGATTGCTTTAGCTATCCTTGGGGGTTTATCGTTCCATACAAATTTCAGGATTGTTTGGTCAATTTCTTTGAAGAATGTCATGGGTATCCTTATAGGGATTGCATTGAATCTGTACAGAGCTCTAGGGAGTATTACCATTTTGACAATGTTGATTCTCCCCATCCATGAGCAGGGAATATGTTTCCATTTCCTTGTGTCCTCTTTTATCTCTTGGAGCAGTGTCTTGTAGTTTTCTTTATACAGGTCCTTTACACACTTGGGTAAGTTGATTCCTAGGTATTTGATTTTCTGTGGCACAATTGTGAATGGAATTGTTTCCTTAATATCCCTTTCTTCTCTTTTCGTTATTTGTATATAGGAAAGCCACCGACTTTTGCGTGTTGATTTTGTATCCTGCCACTCTACTATATGTGTCTATTGTTTCTAGGAGTTTTTTTTGGTAGAGAGTTTAGGGTTCTCTAGGTATAATATCATGTCATCTGCAAATAATGATAGCTTGACTTCTTCCTTGCCTATCTGGATGCCCTTGATGTCCTTTTCTTCTCTGATTGCTATGGCAAGTACTTCCAGTACTATATTGAATAAAAGAGGTGAGAGTGGGCAACCTTGTCTTGTCCCTGATCTCAGGGGGAAGGCTTTCAACTTTTCCCCATTGAGAATGATGCTCGCTGTGGGCTTTTGGTAGATGGCTGTAACTATCTTGAGGAAAGTCCCTTCAATTCCCATTTTCTGGAGGGTTTTAATCATGAGCGGGTGCTGGATCTTGTCAAATGCTTTCTCTGCGTCTATTGATAGGATCATATGGTTTTTTATTTTTTCTCTTATTGATATGATGTATTATGTTGATTGACTTGCAAATGTTGAACCATCCTTGCATACCGGGATGAATCCTACTTGGTCATGATGTATAATCTTCTTGATGAGTCTTTGGATTCTGTTGGCTAGTATTTTGTTGAAGATCTTAGCATCCGTGTTCATCAGGGATATTGGTCTGTAGTTTTCTTTCTTTGTGTTGTCTCTCCCTGCTTTGGGTATCAGGGTGATATGTGCCTCGTAAAAGCTGTTTGGGAGTGTTTCTGTTTCTTCTATTTCCTGGAAGAGCTTGAACAGGACAGGCAGTAGGTCCTCCTTAAAGGTTTGGTAGAATTCACTAGGGAATCCGTCTGGACCTGGGCTTTTGTGTTTGGGAAGACTTTTAATTACTGTTTCTATTTCCTCAATGGTGATAGGCTTATTCAGGTATTGGAGGTCTTCTTGTTTCAGCCGTGGGAGGTTATAGGACTTCAGGAATTGATCCATTTCTTCTAGATTCTCATGTTTCACGGCATACAGGCTCTCAAAGTAATCTCTGATGATCTTTTGGATTTCTGTGGTTTCTGTTGTGATGTCACCGTTTTTATTTCTGATTCTGTTTATTTGGGTTCTCTCTTTCCCTGTCCTTACAAGTCTTGCCAATGGTTTGTCAATCTTGTTTATTTTTTCATAAAACCAGCTCTTGGTTTCATTAATCTTTTGGATTGTTTTTTTTGGTTTCCAACTCATTGATTTCCTCTCTAAGTTTTATTATTTCCTTTTTTTTCTGCCTGGGTTGGGCTCCTTTTGTTGGTCTTTCTCTAATGTCTTCAGCTGTGTAGTCAGGTTATTTATGTGGGCCCTTTCTTGTTTCCTGATGAATGCTTGCAGAGCTATAAACTTCCCTCTTAACACGGCTTTTGCCGTGTCCCACAAGTTCTTATAGTTGGTGTCTTCATTTTCATTTGTTTCCAGAAATCTTTGGATTTCCTGTTTGATTTCTTCTATGACCCATTTGTTGTTCAGGAGTGAGCTGTTCAGTTTCCAGGTGTTTGGTTTGACTCCCTGTTTCTGTGTACGGTTAACTTCCATTTTCAGTGCATCATGGTCTGAAAAGATAGCTGACACAATTTCTATCTTTTTATTTTATTGAGGTATGCTTTGTGGCTCAGCATGTGGTCTATCTTGGAGAATGTTCCATGTGCACTAGAGAAAAATGTGTATTCAGCTTTTTTTGGCATGAAAAGCCCTGTATATATCTACTAGCTCTCTTTCTTCCATTTCTTCCTTGAGGGCCAATATTTCCTTGGTGAGTTTCAGTCTTGTTGATCTATCCATCGTTGATAGAGCAGTGTTGAAGTCTCCAACTATTGTTGTGCTACTGTCAATGTCTTCTTTGAGGTCTCTTAGCAGTTGTTTTATGTATTTTGCTGGCCCCTCGTTGGGTGCATATATGTTTAGTAGTGTAATTTCTTCCTGGTGTACATACCCCTTAAGTAATAAGAAGTGGCCTTCGTTGTCCCTTCTAACCTTTTTCAGCCTGAAGTCTATATTATCTGATACTAATATGGCCACACCAGCCTTTTGGAGGAGTTGTTTGCATGGAGAATGGTCTTCCAACCTTTGACTTTGAGTCTGTGTTTGTTCTGATTATTCAGATGTGTTTCTTGTAGACAGCAGAATGTTGGGTTCAATTTTTTTAATCCATTTTGTTACTCTGTGTCTCTTAATTGGTGCATTTAGACCATTGACATTGAGAGAGATTATTGTCATCGGATTTTGTGCCATCTTTCTGTTTGTGCTTGTTGTGCTTATGGGTTTGGTCGTATTACAGTAGACCCTTCAGTCCTTCTTTTAAAGTTGGTTTGAGTCCATGAAGTTCCTGAGTTGTTGCTTATCCATGAAGTTGTGTATCTTTCCTTCATATCTGAATGTGAGTCTGGCCGGGTAAAGAATTCTTGGTGAGGCCTGCAGTTCATTTAGCCTTTTCACAATATCCCACCATTGTTTTCGGGCTCGGAGTGTTTCATCAGAGAAGTCTGCTGTAAATCTTAGAGATGTTCCTTTGTACGTGATTTCCTTCTTTGATCTTGCTGCTTTCAGTATTCTATCTCTATCTATAGTTTTTGTCATTTTAATCAAGATGTGTCTTGGAGTATTCTTGTTGGGGTTTCTTTTAGCTGGTATCCTACGGGCCTCCTGGATCTTGAGGCAAGTGTTTTTTAGTTCCGGGAACTTCTCAGCAATGATGGCTTTGATAGTTTCTTCTTCATCAGGGGTTTTCTTCTTGCCCTTCTGGGACCCCAATGATCCGTATGTTGTTTCTTCTGGCTTCATCCCGATTATCTCTTGTTGTCTGTTCGGTAATTGTGAGTCTTTTTTCTATCTTCTGGTGTTGTGTAGAGAATCTTTGGAACGCGTCTTCGAGATCACTGATTCTTTCTTCAGTAGCTATTATTCTGCTATGATGGCTTTCCACTGTTTTTCATTTCATTTACCTCATTTTTAATATATGTCATTTCCATTTGCATTTTCCTCACTTCTTCTAACATGTCCTCTTGTATTTTATTGAGTTTGCATTCCATTGCTTCTTTGAATTCCTTATGACTCCTTAACATTTCTTTCCGAAATTCCTTATCAGAGAGGTTATACAACTCATTGGTATTGCTTGGCTCATCTGGACTAGTGACTTCACTCACAGAGCTGGATGGAACTTTGCGTTGCCTTACCATTATGACTATTGTAGGTTGCAAATGTGGGGTCTTGGATGACAAGATAGTACAGTTAGTAGGGGTCTGGTCTGTTTGCGGGGTTTGGGTGGGTAGTAAGGATGTAGGAACCAGGTTTCACTGGTACCTCATGCAAGATAGGTAGTAAGGGGTTGGGGCTAGCGTGGTTTTGAGTTTTGGGATGATCCCAGAGGGCGCAGCGCCCAAGGGTCCATGGTGAAACCAAGGCAGTTTGCCTTGGTTCCCGTTGATGGAGTTTCCGCTCTTCCCTGGGGCAGTTTGGGTCCACGGAGCCGCAGGGGTCACGCACACACCTGGGGGGGAGATTTTCAGCTGGTCCCCTGGGGGACTATGTGGTTTGAGGGATCAAATTAGGATTGGCTGCATTGCAAGGCATGGGCCTTAATTGCTGAACTACGTCTACTGCCTCTACTTTTAGATAAGTATGCTATCAGGGCCAGAGCGATGGTGCAATGGCTAGGGCCTTTGCCTTGTATCCAGCTGACCCGGACTCAATCCCCGGCATCCCATATGGTCTCCTGAGCACTGCCAGGAGTAATTCCTGAGTGCCGAGCCAGCAGTAACCTTTGAGAATCACTGGGTGTGATCCAAAAACAAAGTATGCCATCACTTTTAGAAAGCTGTATAATATTGCAGTGAACATATTCATCAAATCTATGTGACCAATCCCATGCTATATTGGGGATCTATAAACTGGTTTCAGATTTTGCCAATATAAACACTTGTTGTCTCTTTGCATAACCTTTTTCGGTTTTTATTTAATTTAATTTTTTTATTATACCCTCTGTGTGACATACAATTACAAAAATGTTCATGATTGGGTTTTAGTCATACAGTGTTCCAGCACCTGTTCCACCACCAGTACCCTATTCCAGCCAGAAATGGCCCCAAATTCTCTTCCCTCTCCCTCAGCCTGCCTCTATAGTAGGCACTTTTCTTCCAGTTTTTAATTATGCTTTGTTCTTTTTAAATTTGCTATTACTGGGTCAAAGATTGTGTGCATTTAAACATTGAGGTTAGATGTGAGTAATGAAGATCATAGGGACAAGAATCTGTTTGCCTAGGCTTGAATTTCAATCCTCTACATGCTTGGGCTAATGTAGTAGTTTCTTAATTCCTCATCTCTGTTCTCTCAAGGTGGTAGTGGTTGGGGGTGGTGCCAGTGGGAGGACGATAATCAGATCAGCATTTAAGATGGTCGTGAAGATGAAATGAGGGGATAAATACAAGGTGTCTATTCTACAGCCCAGAGCCTGGTGCTATGTGTATAATCATAACTCAGAACTTTATTATTTTCTTATTTGTCATATTTTGCAAAGCTGATTCTTAGTAAAGTTGTACAATTTACACCCCGTCATCAGCTGGAAACTATTTTCTATTATTTCTTACGCTGGGTTTATGTCACTTTCAGATCTTTACTGTTGCTCTTTTTCTCCCTAAAATTGTTCAATTTGCTATGGTTTTACTTACTTTATTACTAGTGAGGATGGCAGCTTTGATAAGTGTTGGTTAGCATTGGTGTTGGGACATTGTATGCATAAAACTCAATCATTATGAATAACTTGGTAAATCATGGTGTCTTTAAAATATTAAGATTTTAAATAAAAAATTTGTATATTATTGGTTAAGTTATCAGATAGAATATTTTCATTCCCATAACTAGAGAAGATTAATTTATTTAATTATATGTTGCAAAAAGTTTCTCCTTGTTCTTATTTATTTATGCCATTATAATAAATTATTTAGCATCTAGTGCCCTTGACTTGACTGATTAGGGTCTGCTCAGCAGTTAGTCCTTAGAAAGGATCTTTTCACATGCGTTCTCCCACATTTCACTTCAGTCAGTGGTTTAATATCATGTCAAACCATTTAAAATTTGAAATTAGTTTTTTTTTAATGGAAATCATTCAAACAAAATAGCATTGAGTGATTTTTGTTTGTTTTGCTTCTTTAATTGACTCTCTGGAGGAGAGCAGCAAGTGTTTCACTGGTAAGTGTGGTCTTTGGGTTGGATTTGTGCAGATGCTCTGAGTAGATTGAGAAATTTCCCTTCGCTTCATATTTACCAAGAATTTTTATCCTGAGTGAATGTTCTTGGATTTTGTCAAATGTTCTTCCTGAGTCTGTGGAGGAGGTAATAATAGTTTTTTCTCTTCTGTTTTTTTTCTGTCATGAGTTGCATTGATATTTTTCTCAGTTAAGATAATCTTTTATATCTGGGTTAAACTTCACTAGCTTGTAGTATATTTTTTTTTGAGGGTGGGGATTCAGAGGTGCTTAGGGCTTACTCCTGACTCAGTACTTAGGGAATACTCTTGGTGGTGCTCAGAGGACCATATGAGGTTCCAGGGATTGAAGCAGGAGCTGTCACATGTGAGGCCAGTGCCTTAACCTTTGCACTCTCCCTGGTCCCTTGATTCTTTTTATTGTTGCCTCCAATGTGTTACTTTCAAAGATTTTTACACTTATATTAGTGAAATAATTTCATATAAAATTTTCTTTAAAATGTATTTGATTTTGGTATAAAGGTGATGCTGGCATCATAAAAATGGTAAATATAGGGCTGGACCGATAGTCCAGCAGGTAGGGACTTTGCCTTGCATGCAACCGGCTTGTGCAGGCCCGGGTTCAATCCCTGGCATTCCATATGGTCCCCCGAGCACCACCAGGAGTAATTCCTGAGTGCAGAGCCAGGAGTAACCCTTGAGCATTGCCGGGTGTGGACCCAAAAAAGCAAATTATAAAAAAAGGTAAATATATTCTTGTCTTTCTTTTCTGACAGGTTCTATGTAAGACATTATTTCTACTTTGCTAAATGTTTGATAGAGACAAATGAGTGAAAACCACCTAAGGGAGTATTCTTTGTAGGAAAGTTTCTGTTTAACAGCTGCGATGCTCAGTTTTGCAAGGAATGTAGTTTGTTAATATTATGTCTCTCAGCTTGAATATATGATGTGTCTATATTTGTATGTAGTTCATAAAATTGGACTTTTTAAAATAATAAATAGTTTTAAAATATTTTATTGCATATTTGTATGCCCCAAATACAAAGCATACAACATATACCAGAAAATTAATTCATTTAGTGTATCTATTCATTACATGTATACTACGTATACATGCCACATACTCGAAAAGATAGAAGCTCAGAATTTAATTCCATGCTCAAGGACACAAAATCACTAAGTTCAGAGATAGGTTTAAACTTTAGTCTTCTGATTTGAAGTCTACTAATTATTCTTTTAGATCATAGGTACCTCATTAATGGTTTGACACAAGCATCATTAGTCCTTTGTAGTTGAGTGCCCCAGCTGCTTGAGGCTTGGTTTTGAAGGAAATCTGCTTATAGAACACCCTCCTAAGTTTCTGACTCTAATAGGTCTATTTTGGGGTTGTGGGAATTCAGAGTTTTCTTTGTATAGCTTCATCCAGGAAAAGCATCTGACAAAGACTATAATCTTAATGACTCCCAAAGTCCTAGACTGCATTTTTTGGAAACTGTGCTTCACTTATATCTTCATTTTTATATAGAAATGGCATTCATGCTTTTACTATGCACAGTGGGAGACTACTGAGCTTTAGGTGGTCTTGCCTGGACCTTCTATCACATCACTGGAAGCTGTTTGAAAAGAATTTAACAACTATGTGCATTTCACATCCCCCTTTAATTCTTATCTGTAGCTTAAATTGAAGAGAACTTTCATTCGCCTATCTTGCATGCTGCGCTACAAATGTGGAGTCTGCCACAGGATAGGAAGCCAAAGGAACAGGAGGAACTGTACTCTGGTTGAGGGCTGGACAGAATGGAACTCTATCCCTGCTGATAGACAATGCAGAAGCTCATCCATGCTGGATTATGGCATAAAGAGTGGTTTACTTTTCAATTTTTCTTTTTTAGTTTGTTTTTAGGTCCTATTTGGCTGTGCTCAGGATATCCTCCTGACTCTGTTCTCAGGAATCACTTCTGGTAGTGATCTGGGGATGATACAGGGTTTTGGAAGTGGAACCCAGGTTGGCTGCATGCAATGCAAGCACTGTGCCCACTGTATTATCTTTCCAGTCCTAAGAATGGTTCACTTTAATTCTTTATCCTGTACCTGTATAGGTTTTCCAGCATCATTTATTAAAGAGTTTGTCCTTTTCTTCATAGAAAGTTTGTCCTTCATAGAAGCCAAGAACACACAATGAATTGTGCGTTCTTGGATATTAATTGGACATATATGTGTGTGTTTTTCTCATGGGCTCTGTTAATCTATGTATCTTTTAAAGTAAATATCGTTGTTTTGATTATTAAAGCTTTGCAATACTGTTTGAAGCCCTGATCTATAATACCTCAAGCTTTGCTATTTCTCAAGATTGCTTTGGCTATTTGGATTCTTTTGTGGTTCTATAGAGATATTTAAGATGCTTTGGGCTTTTCTTAACTTTTTGAGAGATCATTTTATAGGGAACAGAATCAAGATGATGGACTCACCCCATTCCCAACATTTTAAATGGTTCACTCTATAGCTGCATTGTTTTAAAGAAGCACCATTTAATTCTTGCTTTTTGGGGGAGGTCTCATCCAGCGATGCTCAGGAGTTACTTCTAGCTCTGCACTCAGGGATCATACCTGGTGGTGTTCAGGGTGCCATATGGGATGGGCAAGGCAAATGCCCTTTCTATTGTGCTATTGCTCTGACCCCAGAAGTACCATTTAATTCTTATTTTTGTTCCTATCTATGCCATCCATTTTAAATTCTCTTGATTTGTTTCATGACTTTTCCTTTACTTCTGAAGTTTTAACATGTTATTCCAAGGGTAGTAGTTTCGTTTGATTCTTTTTTTTGATATTTCTGCTGTCTGGTCTCTGAATCCCCTAGATATGTGGTTGGAGTCTGGCATTGATTTTGGAAAGTCTCAGTGTTGTCTTAAATGTTTCATCTGTCCTTTTCCTTTCTTCCTGCTTTAACATGTGCAGCGTGCTTAAAAAGTTACACCACACTATATTTCTTCTCTTGCATGTTCTGGTTCTTTCTGGTCTTTTTTTCCTGTTATTATTTCAGGTTTTGGAGGTCTTATCAACATATTTTCAAATTCACATATTGTTTTCTCAGTTACTAACTCATCAAAGGCATTCATTTCTGAAGAATTTCCCCTTACAGGCATTTCTTTTCTTTCCCTTTCACAATTATATAACATGTTGTCTTTTTCATTACTACATGAATCATGGTTGTTTTATTTATTTATTTATTTTTTGTTTTGGGGACTGTACCAACCGTTGCTGTGTGCTTACTCCTGGCTCTGTGTTCAGGGATCACTCCTGGTAGGCTTTGGGGTGCTTGGGATTGAACCCAGGTTGCCCAACTGCAAGGCAAATTCCCTTCTTGCTGCACTGTCTCTTTAGTCCCTAATTATTGTTTTTAACTTATGCTAAGGGGTCAAAAGATTGTACAGGAGTTAATGTTAATGTATCTGCCTTGCATATAGATACTAACTCTGGATCAATTTCTGGTATTATGTGGTTCCTAAGGCATCACTGGGTACAACCCAGAAGACCTCTGAGCATTGATGGGCGTGGCCCTGGAGTTTCTGAGCACTGCTTGGGAGTCTCAAATAATGGCTGGAATCACAGGAGATGGTACCACACCTGTAAGCTCTTGCAATGGAAGGCCCAGGTGGCCAAGAATTGCTGAGAAGCCACCCCAACCCCAAATGAAAAGAAAATAGAAAAAGGAATTCAAGGTCTAGTAGTTCCAACAGTTCTGATGTATTGGAATCTAATTATGGATAACTGTCTCTTCAAATGGGTTTCGTCCTTTTTATTCATAGTGTAAATTTTAGTTGGATATTGGTTATGATGTCCTGACTGGAAGGAATTTAGGAATAGTCATTTAGAAACAGAGTAGGAAATTGTGGGTTTAGGGGAAACATTTCACTGTTCTATGGTAATGTCTTAGTTTTAGGGAGCCAGTGGTCGTGGACTACAGGCTTCAGAAAGGCTTCTCAGTTTCCTCAGCCTGACAGACTGGAAAGCACTAGAGCAGAGTATTTCCCCTTTTCCCACGTGAGGGCAAAAAGGGTTTGTGACAGATTATTTCCCTTCTTCCAGGTTAAAGAGGCTTTGTTAACATGTCTATGGATAGGACTCTGGTGAAAGAGTTTCTCTTGAGTTCTGTGAAGAATTATGCTCTGGAATATTAAAAATGGCTACCATATGCTCTGTCCAACTTGAAATCCAAGACGATTTTTCTTCAGTATTTATTGTGACAACCTAGTCAATCTCCAGACTAAAACACACAAAAATGATGGGGAATCCCTTTAATTTTGAGCTCTTATACTTGTCTACATTATATTTTTGCCAGTTTGGTTCTATGTTCTGATGCTGCCACTGACAGTCAAGGAGGGTTCTGCGTGTTGGGTTTCTCAGGAGGGAGTTGTCATTCTCTTGCCCACCTGTTTGTCTCCAATTATAAGACTCTGTTTACCTCCTGACTTTCTTTCCTGTGATGAACCTAGGAAGGGTTTTTGATATTTTAATTTATGAGCTCTTTGTTTTCACTTGTCACTTGTCTTCTGTTCATCGATTTGCTCGAGTGGGTGCCAGTAACGTCTCCATTTGTTGGGAATAAGGTCCATTATTGTTACTATGTTTGGCATATTGAATACACCACGGGTAGCTTGCCATGCTCTGCCGTGGCTCTGGGTTCATCCCAGGGGGCCCAGTCTTTTTCTATGTCAGACCATTAACCATCCAAAGCCCATGGGGCAGAGCCCTGGGTGTAGACAAGTCTGTCTCCTGTCTGCCACCTGCTGATGCAGCCAGGTGGTGCAGCCAGGTACTGTAGCCACACCTGCAAGACCTTGAGCTCTTTGTTAGGGTGGAATAAAATTTCTAATTTCCATATATGCCAAACAAACTGACTTTTCCATTTTTATTTAAAAAAATAGATTTCCCCATCTCTTCAAGTCTAGCAATACTTTAATTCTCCACCGAAAGTGTAGTCATCAACTGGGAGATTGGATTTTGTTCAAGAAGTTAGGCAAGTCCCTTTCTGATCTGCTTCAGATGTCAGAATTTGTGTTTTGACTTTTGTGTGTGTGAATCCATTTGGATTTTTCTCTTAATTCTAGCAAAGTCCTATTGTAGAGTGTAGTCACCAGTACTAGCCCATGACCTTGGTGGTCTCCGGTAAGTGTCTCTGTTAAGTGCCTGGTCACACAGGTCTCCCTGGACACCTACTGCCCCAATTTTAGCACTCCAGTAATGCACAGGATTGGTGAGACTACTTTGCTCTGCATGGGTTCACTCTTGTTCTATGTTCCAGGAAGGGGTCCCTAACAGAAAAACAAATCAACAAGGGACTCTCACAGAACAGTTTTCTTTTGTCAGTGATGAAGTTTTCTGCTGACAGTCATGGAAATATCTGAGCAACAGTGACCTCATTGATTGTGTTTGATTTTGGAGCTCTCTACCTCCCTCTCTCTACAAGGAGGTAGACTTCACTTTGTCTAAGATAGGAGCATAGTTTAGTTTACAAAACAACCTCTTTTTACTTATATTCCCTCACCTCTTATTTCCTAAGAAATAGATGCCAAAACATGATCATAACTTTATTTCTGGATATTCTGCTATTTGTATTATTCTAGATAACTGCCAAGTTAGGAAACAGTCTTGAAATTTTGATTGGGACTGCATAAATTTAGCTTAAATTTAAAGAAAAATCACATGTTTTTAAATACAATTTTGAAGAAAATAAATGTATTTTTATAGTAAATCAAATTTCTATTGATATTCCCCAAATAAATAGTTTATCTTGGAAATTTGGCCAATTTTTGAACTCTGCTTTAATTCTAGTTTTCTAGATCATGATTTTAGGTTTCCCTAAGTATTATATAGGTAAAAAATGTTTTTTAAAGCTGCCTTTCCACTGTATATACTTATATATATTGAATTATTATAAAATATTTCCATAATATTGTTTACAAACAATCCTTATCAAAAATTGACATTTCAAAATTAAACATAATTGTGCCTTAAAAACATTAAGCTATAGATGCCTCTTTGACTCTTTAAAATTTGACAAATGTTATTAATTATCCCTTTGACCTTTACATTATCCTATGGATTTTCACTATTAGAGTAGTAGCTTGATTGATTGTTTTGGTTGTATTAATATTAAATTAATAATATTGATTTAATTAATGGAATTTGACATCTAACCTCCCTCACACATTTAGTGAGCTGTCAGCTGTGTTGCTGACTGACAATATCAGGTACAGAATCAGTCCAGAGTCTTTGAACTCCATTTAAGCCTTTCCTCCAACTATTTCCTTGCTCTGTCATTAAGTAAACTCAGCCAACCCTTCTCTCTGCTCCTGTACCTCTCTATCCTGTCAGACTCTCTGCTCCTCCAACTCACTCCTGCCAGCTAGGCTGAGAACCCAGTCTCTGACTCAACTGCTTTTCCAACTCTTTTAATGTCACCATAATTTGGATATCGCCATCCCTGCTCCTGAGATCAGACAGTCTGTTGTAGTGCCACAATGAGTCCCAAATAGCAGAGTTGCTGGGAGCATTCTGGTGTATTAGAGCAGCTCCAGGGATTGAGCCCATGTTCTTGAGCTTGAAAGGCAGTGCTTGTACCTCTTTTTCCTCTCTCTCCTCCAAATCTTTCTCCTTGTTTCCCTCCCTCCTGTTTTCCTTTCTCTCCATCCATCCTCCCTTTTATTTATTGACTGAAATAGTTTCTATCAAGATTTCTCAGCTGGTAGGGCATTTGCCTTGCATGCAGCCGACCAGGGTTCCATACCCAGAATCCCATATGGTCCCCAGGCACTGCCAGGAGTAATTCCTGAGTGAAGAGCCAGAAGTAACCCCTGAGCATTGCTGCATGTGACCCAAAAAGCAAAAAAAAAATTTTCTATTAATAGTTTCTATTTCTTTCCAATTTAAATTAAATTTAAATTTCTATCCAATTTAAATTGGGTAGGAATAGATCCATCTCTGTGATAATTCGATATCAATATCTATTGCTGGAAATCAACCACAAAATCTCTATGGTAATCTAATATCTATCTATTGCTGGAAATCAATCACAAAATCAGTTGAGCTTGTCATTTGGTTTTGGTAAGGGTGAAGCAGAATATTTTAGAAATTTGAAGTTTCTTCCTTGTTTTTGTTCCTTCTTAATTGCTTTAGTTTTTTCACCCTTCTTGAGTCAGCTTTGGTTATGTAATCTCTTAAAAATTAGGGTGTATTTTATCATCTACACCAGTTTTTTTTAAAAGTTAAAGATATTTAAAATATCTAAGTTCTTTTAGGTTTTCCTAATGTGATAATTGTTCTCATTTTTCTCCCCTTAAAATATCGAGTAGCACAGTAAAGCAATCTCTATAAAACTTTCTTTAACATAATTCTATAAAATGTAGAAATATACTTAACAAAATAAAGCAAACAGATTTCTTTCTTCAATAACAAAAGTTTCCTAAAATTACTCTTTCTATTACAGCTCTGAATATATTAGCATTGAGTGGTGAAGTATATTATCTTCAGTATATAATAACTTATGAAATTAAATGATAGTTGTGAAAGAGAATCAGACAAAACAGAAGATAAACATGCATGTAGGCATGAAATTTTAATTCTACAAAATAGAAATAACCTTTGTTGGAATTTTAGAATGACTTACTTCCAGTTTGTAATCTTAAAATCTCTATTACACATCTCTGTACTTTGTGGTTACCTCCATGAAAAGTTGGTTGAACCAGGGATGAGTTGGTGCACCTGGTACAGTGAGAGCTGCAGATGGGTTTGGGAGAGTGCTGAGTTGCTTTATTCTGTTAAGTATATTTCTACATTTTATAGAATCATGTTAAAGAAAGTTTTATAGAGATTGCTTTACTGTACTACTCGATATTTTAAGAGGAGAAAAATGTGAACAATTGTCACATTAGGAAAACCTAAAAGAACTTAGATATAAATATCTTTAACTTTAGACCAGAGTGGAACCCGGGGAAGGAAATAATACTGGGGGAGTAGATGAATAGTGGGCTGTATAACCTCCAAGGCAGCAAATTTCAAGACAAGATGATTTGGGTGTATTTTTTGGCCACACCCAGTAGTGCTGAGTTTACTCCTGGCTCTCTTCTCAGGTATCACTCCTGACAGTGCTTGGAGAATAATAGGGGGTTTGGGGAATTAAAAATGGTTGGCCACATGGAAGGCAAGCAAATTACCCTCTGTACTGGGATTTTATTTAGCTCTATAGTATTAGATAGGGAAAAAAGCAGATGAATTCAGCAAGCAGAGCAGTGAGAGAGAGTCATCCAAAAGGGATAAAAATCAAAACCTGTGATAAAAAATATTATTTAGAGAGGTAGTAGGTGTTCTGAGTTCATTTAAATTTGAAAGTCAGATTCTGTGGTTTTATCAGAATGTTTTTCGTAGAGGCTTTTAGTAGAAGTTTTTTTTTTTTTTGTAGAAGCAGTGACAAAGCCTCCTTTTTTTTCAGCTAGTCATAACTGCAAAGTTTAAGCATATAAAGTTAGAGATAAAACCAAGTTTGGGATTCTGAGCCTATGCTCTGCTCTGTACTAAATAGTCTTTGTGTTTACAAGCACTGAAGCAAGTGCAGATATATTTGGTTTAATGACTAAAAAGTTTAATCTATCCCTCTGAAATAAGTTTTTTAAATGATGGTAATCATTAATCTATGAATTTGTAAAAGCACTGTACAAAAAGTTGAATGTACTGATGTAACAAGAAGATAAACAAATCAGTGAGTAAGAATAGAATCTTAGGTATACCTAAAATAATATCTAAGTTGTTTGAAAGTGAATTTTTGACATTTAACTGCATTTTATTTGAATATAATGAAAAATGCAAAAAGTAAAATGATAGCAAAAGAGTTGATGAAGCTTACAGTGTTTTGTTTCCATTACAAATGATGGACAATTCTAAAAAAGATCTTTTTTAGTATTAATATGAAAATTTTTCAGCTTGAAAATTGAATTTTTCTTCTTTGTTTTGTTTGGGGGTTATACCCAACAGTGCTCAGGGCTTATTCCTGATGGGGTTGGGGAAACATAGACTATTGGAGATAAAACCTGGGTTGGACCCATGCAAAGCAAAAGCCCTTCCCTCTATTATCTCTCCAACCACAATTTTTAATGTTTAAAAGGTCCCTCCTTTTTTTCCATAGAGATTTCACTGATTTACTTTCTACCAACAGAATTAGTTGTTTTCACTATTTCCTCAGCAACACAATTTTTTTGATATAGGCTATTACAGGTCTGAGTGATATCTCATTATGGATTTATATTTCCCTGATCATAAGTGATATTGAGGTCTGTGTGTGTGTGTGTGTGTGTGTATTTGTGGGTCATCAGTTTGTCTCCATGAGGAGGAATCTCTTCAATCTTTTGCCCATTTTATAATGGGATGCCTATTTTTTTTTAATTCCCGAATTGTGTATTTCACATTAACCCTTTGTCAGATATGTGATGTGTTAATATCTGCTCCCAATTGCTAGGCTTTCTTTTTATCTTTGTGGTCATTTCATTTTCTATGCAGAAAATTTTCAATTTGATGTCACTGTATTTGTTCTCACTTCTCGCCCCTTGTAATTGAAGTAGAGTATCTGAACGTATGGCTGATATTATGATCCTGAAATGTATTACCCATTTTCTTCTTTGTATTTTATATTTTGGATCTTATGTGTCTTTAATGGACTTAGAGTTAATTTTGGGTGTCCTATTAAATACTACTTTTCTTTTTCGCATGTGGAAATCCAGTTTTCCCAGCATCATTTGTTGAAGACTATGAGCCCTAATGAGAATTTAAGTCATCAACCTTTTTTGCTATATAGTAATCATTCATCTTTCATCATGAATGTTGAGAAAATAAGCACTGTTTTTTGCTTTATTATATCTTCTCACTACTATTCCCAGCTCTTCGTAATTATACTGCTAAGATCATCTTCTCTTCTGTAATCATTTCCACAATTAGTTTTAGCCCTATACTGAATTCTCATGTAGATCTATGTTGAAACTCTTCAATATTGAATGCTGTATTGACGCTCATTGTCAGTTCCAATTTATTTGGATTTACCTCTTGGCTAAATGTATAAAACACCCATGAAAATCTGGTCAAAGGCACCAGAGCAACTACATTAAAAAATATAGAAAGCCAAGAATAAAGTAGCCTGGGGTGTAGAAAAAAGAGACCTTGCACTCAATAAGTTTTTCTGCTGTGACATTTGCTAAGATCTTAAGCTACCAAGGATGAGAGGGAAAGATTAATGACATTTTTGGCATTCTCACTGTTGCAAGCGTTGAAGGGGGCTAGTGAAATTGGGATTTATGATTGGAGGAGGTGGAGGTAGATGAGTAAGAAGAGGAGGAGGAGGAGGAGGAGGAGGAGGAGGAGGAGGAGGAAGAGGAGGAGGGGACACTTCAGATTATAAACTGAGACTCTTAGGAAAGAAGGCTGATCATGGTCAGAAATTTAGAAAAACTATGATGGGGGGCTTAGGTAAGCTCAGTCATTGGTAAGATTTCACTTCCTTACTAAAGTTTAGGATGAGGTTACACTGAAGGGAGATTTTATTTCTAGAAATTTTCTATTTCTCACTTGTATTTCATGTATCTTCCATATATAATCTAATGAAAAATTGCCACGTATGCCAAAAAGGTTTGACAGAGCCTATAAAACAAATGATGAAAGCAGACTTATAAATATTCTGGATGTGGAATTATCAAGCATAGACATTAACATAAGTGTGATTCATAAGTTCAGAAAAAAAATACTACCAAGAGTGAACATTTTGTTACCTTGAGTAAAGAATGTTTCCAAACATCAAATGGAAAGCCTACACTAAAAATGTGTCAAAGGGGGTGCATATAGTCTTCCTTAGTTTGAGATCGGAATGGATTCTCTCCTGCTTTTAATTCAAAATCCTTTAAATTACTTTCTACTTCTTTTTTAAAATTCTATACATTTTTTAAAAATAAAAATAACTTATTTTCTTTAGAATTATACATAGATTTTTTTTTTTTTGGTGAGGGATATGTACCAAGTTGTGTTCTTGCCCCCCAGAGGTGCTAGGAATGACCTGGGTCACCCTGATGGTGCATAGGGGACTGCCAGGGTCACACCTGGAAGTGTGGGCGCCTGAGGATGGCTGCCTGTCACGCATATGCCTTAACCCTGGTACTATTTCTCTCTCCCCCTCTCTCTATGGTCCCTCTTTAGCATGTTTTAGGACATTTTAATATCAAGCCTATCAATTTCAGAAACTTTATTCTGTAATGGAAAAAAATAAAAATTCGCATGGTGTGCTTGAACATATGGCTAAGAGATGGTTTTTTTAAAAGTCATCTTTAACACTCCCAAAGTAAATGCTAACATTTGTTAAGTCTTGGTTTAAAAAACAAAAAGGCCATCTTTCATTGATGCAATGATCTAATTCATTATTTTGAAACCTAATTTTGGTTATAAACTGTTCTAAGCTGACAT
Source organism: Cryptotis parvus (assembly GCA_021461705.1). NCBI lineage: Eukaryota > Metazoa > Chordata > Mammalia > Eulipotyphla > Soricidae > Cryptotis > Cryptotis parvus. The sequence goes on along the minus strand of JAJIBD010005902.1, from coordinate 75,894 downwards.
AGTACCCTATTTAAGAACCCTGAAAAGGAGGACAAATTAAATTTAAACTAGTTAAAAATCACATGTGCTTCATGTTGGTATTTTTTTTTTATTTCCTTTTTGGGTCCCATCCAGCTGTGCACAAGGCTTGATTCTGACTCAGTTCAGGGGTCACTTATGGCAGAGTTTCAGAAATTATATGCTATGCTGGAATCAAATTCGAATTGTTTTCATACAGGACCACTACATTACCTGCTGTATGATCTCTCTAGCCCCGCATGTTTAATTTGTAAATTTTTGTGTTTTGGGCCACATCAGGTAGTTTCAGTGCTTACTCCTAGATCACTCCTGGTGGTCTTGGGGGATCATATGTGGAACTGGGGATTGAATTGGTTTCAAGTTCAGCTGCATACAAGGCAAGTGCCTTACTCTGAACTAGCTCTCTGACCCTTTTTATGTTTATTTTTCTCTGTAAAGAATAAATATATCCATATTTATATCTATACTGTGGTGAAAACTCTAGTATCGATTTTTTTTTTTTTTGCTTTTTTGGGTCACACCTGGCGGCGCTCGGGGGGTTACTCCTGGCTCTGCACTCAGGAATCACTCCTGGCGGTGCTCAGAGGACCATATGGCATGCCGGGGATCGAACCCAGGCCGGCACAGGCCGGCTGCATGCAAGGCAAACGCCCTACCCTGCTGGGCTATCGCTCCGGCCCCTAGTATCGATTTTTAAGTAGTATCTAAAGTTCATCTAAATTCATGACCCCAAAATACTTTACTATCTGAAATGCATTCATTCAGCCGTCATTTACTACATCTACATATCGTCCTTGCTTTTGAGAAGCTTGAAATCTAGTGGTTGAGATACTGTATTTTAAACAGAACAACAAAGGTGTTTAGTTTGAAGAAGTTTGTTTGAATGTTAGTTTGAGGAAGAATAGAGGTCGAACGGTGGGGTAGGAAGGACATCTTTGCCATGGTGAGAGAGGTCCAAGGAGTATTGAAACTTAGGAGGAGATCACACAGAAAAGCACTGAGCCATAGTAGTGCATTTTGGGGTGTAATTTAGTATTTGGTGAGGTATTATGAGTCTTTGAAAAGAATTCTGACACAGTCATTTTCTCCTGCCTTCTAGGAAATGACAGTTCAAGGGTGGCACCTCCCTTTGCCCTAGGCTTGTCTTGTAGTATTACTTTATAAAGATGGGACTTCCCATGACTAACAGCACAAGAATGATGTGGCATAAGGGACAGTTGATTTGTGTTCTACCCAAGCCCCAGGAGGAATCAACTATACCAGCTAGTTAGGGAGACAAGACACCCAGATATTAAGGGAGAAGGAAGAGTTAAATGATACAAACACAAAACAGACCTGGTCATATTTCAGTATATATCAAACATTCATGGAGATATTTCAACACAGGTATGAAGATTTCAGGGTTTTCCAAATGGTGGATCTGGATTGAGGTAAGGAGGTACTGCTGGTTCAGGGATGCACAAGAGAACTATGGCCCAAGAGAGCATGCATTTCCCTTATTTATGAAAGAAGGGGCAGAATTCATGATCAAAAATCAGCACTCTGGTATTTCTTAGATTCATATGTATAAGCTTGGACTCAGATACGCAGGGCAGATCTGCTACCGGCTCAGCTGATCATGAGATGCCCAGGAAGGAAGGCAGGTTCTATCCCTGGCCTGCCATCCCAATAGAGCCTTGCAAGAAGCCAGAGGAACTCCCACATCATGAGGGCAGTCATTTTCAACACCTGGACTCCACAGCCAGTCAGAGCTCCACTCCAAGAGAAAAGCCGATCTCTCCCCATTGTGGTTCATAGTAGATGCGCGAGATGAGCACCTACTACTGAGAGTATACCAATTGCACAGCAGAGCCTAGCAAGCTACCCATGTGGTATTTGATATGACAAAAACCAGTAACAATTATAGACCTCATTCCCATGACCTGAAGGAAGAAGGAATGGTTTGAGACTCTTTGTGTTTCTGGAGAGAGCAGATGCCCTTGGGCTACACTAGCACTACAGGAAGAATGTAAATGTTACTGGTGCCCACTTGAGCAAATCAATGAACTATGGGAAGACAAGTGATAGAAGTGATATGTATAAGCTTGGTAATTCCTAAAACTCATGTATCATCATTAAAATTTGATTTGATAAAGAGAGTGCTAAAGAATCTATGTCTTGAGCAGTCTTGTTAAATGGAAATGTAAAATGTCTATATACCTCAGAGTTTTCAAGTGGAAAATCTAGTAAAAAGGAAAGATCAAAATGATTTTTTTTGGTGAGGAGAAAACCCCACTGTCTCACTGTATCACTGTCTTCCGTTCATCATCGATTTGCTCGAGCAGGCACCAGTAACATCTCCATATGTCCTGTTGCATGCAAGTAGAGCCAAAGGGCACCTGCTTGCTCCAGGAACATAAAGAGCCTCAAACCATTCCATCAGGTCATGGGAATGAGGTCTATAATTGTTACTGGTATTTGGCATCTCAAATAAGACACGGGTAGCTTGCCAGGCTCTGCCGAAAGGAGAAAAACCCCAAAAGCTAGAAAAATCTAACATTTTAATTTGATCACTTGATAACTTGAATCCCGTTATTCATCGATTTGCTCGAGCGGGCGCCAGTAACATTTCCATTGGACCCTATCACGTGCCAGTGTAGCCCAATGGCATCCTGTTGATTCAGGAATATGAAGAGCCTCAAACCGTTCCTTCAGGGTCTTAACAAGGAAGTCTGACCATCTTGTAGGTGGGCGGCCACGTGATCTTTTGACATCCCGTGGGATCCAGTTGGTAATGGCTCTAGTCCAGCGGTTGTCTCCAAATCGCATTACATGTCCAGCCCATCTGATTTTCGATGCCTTGGGAAACGAGACAGCGTCCCTGATTCTGGAATAGCGATGGAGGTCAGAACTCCGGATTCCTTCACTCACTTGAGTGAGGCGTGATATTCCAAGCATAGCTCTTTTGATTCCTCTCTGGGAGACCCGAATAGCATTCTCATCCTGCTTTCGTAGGGCCCAGGTCTCTGAGGCGTATGTTAATGCAGGGAGAATGGTGGAGTCGAAGAGATGTTTCCGGAGCCGGAGGTTCTTTGTCCTTTTTAGCTATTTCTTCGATGCCTTTGAAGGCATTCCATGCTGCTCTCTTCCTCCTGCACAGCTCAAGTTTTAGGTCGTTCATCATGTTGATTTCTTGACCTAGGTACACATAACTGCTGCATTCAGAGATGTTTGTTCCATTGAGAGTGAATGGGGCCTCAGGAACTAGTTCATTTCTCATGAACATAGTTTTCTTCAGATTCAGCTGTAGACCTACCTTTCCACATTCTCGGTTAAAGTCAGACAGCATTTGTGCCGCTTGGCTAATGTTTGGTGTTATTAGAACGATGTCATCAGCGAGCGGAGGTGATGTAGTTGCCCGACCATCTATCTTCACTCCCATGCCTTCCCATTCTAATTGTCTCATGATGTTCTCGAGGGTGGCACTGAAGAGTTTTGGTGAGATGGTATCACCCTGTCGAACCCCTCTTTTGACATCAATGATCACTTCTTTGTAGAATGGTGAGATCCTGGTGGTGAATCCGTAATACAGCTCACGAAGGATCTTGATGTATTGGGTTTGAACACCCTGTTTGACTAGGGCCTTGATGACTGCTTCAGTCTCCACAGAATCAAAGGCTTTCTGTAAATCAATGAACGTGAGACAGAGCAGCATCTTGTACTCTCTACAAATCTCAATGAGCTTGGTTACTGTGTGGATATGGTCGATTGTGCTGAATCCTTTCCGGAAACCTGCTTGCTCGCATGGTTGTCCTTCATCTAGTGTTCTGCTAATCCTGTTCAGGATGACTCGTGTAAACAGCTTGTAGATGACAGACAACAGACAGATGGGGCGATAGTTGCCGATGTCGTGAATGTCTCCCTTTTTTGAACAGTAGAACTGTCTTGCTGGTTTTCCATTGGGAGGGCACCTTGCATTCGGACAGGTAGCGTGTGAAGAGCCGAGCTAGTATATTGATGAGTACCAATGGCAGATTCTTCAGGTGTTCGGGTCTGACTTTGTCTGGGCCTGGTGCTGTTCCCTTCTTTACCGATGAGATGGCATGTCGGATTTCAGAAGGGAGAACGTTGGGAATGACATATCCATCCTGTGGAATTTGGTATGTGGGCAGGTGGATGTGGCTATCAAAGAGATTTGAGTAGAAGTCCTGGATAATCTTCTCCATTGCCTTTCTGGAAGATGTGATAGATCCATCAGGGCGTCGGAGGGCAGTCATCTTGGTCTTATAGTTGGCGAAGGACAGGCGGGCAGTGTGAATACTTTTCCCAGCTTCTGCTGCATCTTCCAGTATTTCTGTTCTTCTGTCTTTGAGGTCTGCTCTTATAGCTTCTCTGCACTGTTTAGCAAGCTTGGGCGTTAGCATTTGGTCTCCTGAGGCTCGCGCCTTGCCACGTTGGCGAATGAGCTCAAGAGTTTCTGAAGACAAGCCGTCCTTTTGTGTCTTTCTCTCTCTCGGCATTCTGCGCACAATCATGGAGGTGCTGAACCAATCGATTGTATTCTTCATCAATGTCATCAATGATGGTATCTTCCCATGTTGCTGCAATGGTGCCAAAGAGTTCCCAGTTGGCGGTCGTTCTGGGAGTTCTCTTCTTAAACTTTGCAGCTTTTTCCTCCCGTTGCGGGAAGTAGAATTTTGCAGGAAGGGAGACGGTGGTCCGATCCTGTCTGGAATTTGGGGATGACAGCAACATCGGTCAGACAAAACCGTCGATTGAAGATGATGTGGTCAATTTCATTGTGGAACTGTCCGCCAGGAGATTCCCATGTCCAACGTTTCGCTTCAGCCTTCTGAAACTGTGAGTTCCCATGAATAGTCTTGGTGGACATGATGAACTCAGATAGTCTCTCACCCTGTTCGTTCCATTCTAGGCCATGGGTCCCGATGTGGAGTTCTTCAGCCGATCTTCTTGGTCCTATCTTGGCATTAAAATCACTGACTATGATCTTGTAGAAGGTGTGATCTTTTTTATAGAACTCCTCCAATTCCATGTAGAATTTCTCAATTTTATCTTCTTTGTATGTGGATGTTGGTGCATAGACAATGAAGATAGAAATTGCTGGCAGTGGGCCACATCTCCTCAAGTGTAATCGTCCTATTCGGTTTGTTAGGCATTCAAATGAATCAATGTTGACAGCCATGTTCGTGTTGACAAGGACACCAATGCCACCGACGCCTCTTTCATCACATGTTCCAAGGAACAATTCTTCTCCGGTGTCAAATACAGCATGATGCGACTGATGCCTCCTCGTCTCAGTTAGACCAATGATGTTGTACTTGATCTTTTGCGCTTGCACCATCAGATCCTCAATATATGCTTCCGATGCCAGCGTACGTGCATTGAAAGTACAGACAGTCATTTTAGTCCTTCTTCGTTTTGGCAGCCTAGCATGGCCGTGAAATTTTATCAGGCACTGCTTGTTTGCCTTTCTTACTGCTGCTGTATTAAGGGCTCTTTCGGAGTCAGGAAAATAAACATTTTTGTTACTGGATTTGGCATATCGAACACGCATCGGACAGCTTGCCTGGTTCTGCCATGAGGGTGCTATATTCTCATTACTTTGTGGGGCTCTCTCAGAGGGGTGGGTAGAGTATTTATGGTAATTTGGAGGTAAACCAGAAAGCTGGTTTCTGCTCTGCCGGGTGTACCTGTGTCAACATTTTAATTTAGTTTTTATAAAAATCTAGCATTTTAATTTAAGTTTTTAATAAAGATAGAAACAAAATAGATACTTTATAATGATCACTTTTGGCTTGCTAACCTCATTCAAGTCCATGTTATAAAAATTAACTTCTTAGGGTTGTGGTTCTCAGCCTGGCTGCATGTCAGAAGCATCTGAGCTGGTAGACTTTGACTGATCAATCTGGGGTCCAGGCATAGTATTCTTTAAAAAAATAGTGCCAGGCAATGCTAATTTACACTGAGACTCACCTGGTATTTGAGCTAGGGTAGCTTATATTTCATAAATTGAGATTTTACTAATTGTTTCCTTTGTAGTTCACAAAAAATAGTGTCTGTATGAGGTTATTCCATTTTATGTATGTTTAAAAATGAACCCAAAGCCCCCAACTTTGGTAAACAACACTTTGAAACAAGGCTGTGTTCTATTTATTACCAGTTGGTACAGAAGTCATATTTTCCTTCCTAATGAGTTTAATGATCTATGCAGATGAAGAACAGATTTTAAAATTATAAGTCTCATAGTGATGGGAAAACCAGACAAAGCCTATTCCAGCAGCATGACAAAAATGATGGAAGTTTTCAGAAACTTGCTGGCAGCAAATTCACTGCCAAGGAGCCACAGATCATGTGAATGCCTTGTTGGCTGTCATTCTGTTAGTTAAATTGAAGTGAGTTTTTGATGAAGAGTACAGTCCAACCTAGATCAAAGTGGAAATAACTCTTGACACTTGGGTTTTTAAGAAAGAGGTGATTGGTAGTCACTCCTTAACTTGATTGGCCATGAGATGAATGCAAATTATTTGGTTGGAAATTAGAATTTCCTGTTTAGAATCACAGGAATTATTTAAAAAATTTTAACCAGTTAGTGTGGTGTGTGTTAGCTGTTAAATGCAGAGTTTATTTTCCAAAAGTCTCCAGACTTACCAAATACAAATGCTGGATGACCAACTAAAGGTGAACTTCCTATAAATAACACATGATTTTTCATATGATTAAAAGAATTCTAGAAGTTGGTCTTTTTTTATCTTAAATTAATATTTAACTGAACATACAGATTTTTATCCTGCAATTTTCAATCCTATGCTATCGTTCAAGGGGTTTTTGGCAGGACTGTAAAACATAAAAGACTATATTGAAATTTCTTAGAAACATTAATTTTGAATTCAACCACCTCTACTTAAACACTCTCTTCTCTGCCTTACTAATGTGAGATCGATCAAGAAATAAAAGTACAGACACACACATTTCCCATGAACAGACCAAGTAAAATTCTATTTTTAATTTTCTTTATTCATTTTTCTTATTTTTATTTACAGTTTTTATTGATTTACAACACTGTTAATGATAGAGTTCAGTGCATACAATGTTCCAAATCTGTACATACCACCAAAGTGTCAGTGTTCTTCCACCAATGACCCCATGTCCCTTCCCTACCACCCAGCCACTTTGGAAAACTCAGTTCTATTGGCTGATTCTCAAGGTTTGTTGAGATTGACCATTTATAATTTCCTTACTGTTTCATTATATTCCTGAGATGAGAGAGATCATTCTGTGTTTGTGCCTCTCCTGACCTCAATCCAAATGATACATTTTGACCAGGTAGTAGCAAATTGCATGATTTCATATTTTCACAGGGGCACAAATATCTTTTTGAAATAGTGTTTTTGGGTCCATGGAGTAGATGCCAAGAAGTGGAATTGTTGGGTTGTATGGCAGCTCAATTCTTAGTTTTTAGAGACATCTTCATACCATTTTCTGAAGAGAAAAATCCAGTCAACATTCCCACCAACAGTGGGAACAATTCTCTACATTTATTCAAATTTCGCAAACTTTGACCATCTCACATTCTCTTAAGTTAAAGCACTTGTGGTTTTGTTCTTTATTAGCTTGGATATACTTTTTATTTACCGTTTTTGATTGCTGTAGTCTTCCCATTTTAAATTGCTTTTCATTAGCTCTCAGTGTTCTACAACTTCAGAGGTATAACTTGATACCTCTCTGTGAAGGATTCACCATGCCAAAGTTCTGGAGCAACTCCACCACTAACACATCTCCATTCATCCATCCAACTGCCTTTCCCTCTTTTACTATAGTTTCATGGAGTCTAGGAATTAGTTTTATTGCATTTTGACAGTTCACTTGCTTTATATTTCACATGAGTGGAAGTATCCAGTAATTGCCTCTCACTGTCTTATTTCACTGAGCAGAATCACTTTAAGGTTAATCTATTTCGTCCCAAATGACATGATCTCATCTTCTAGCATCCCATTGATAATAAAGACCACAATTTCTTTACCTACCTGTCATCTCATCAGTTGCTGGGCATTCAGGTCGACTGTTTTTCTTTGAACATAGGTATATGTAAATATTTTTTAAAATTAGTGTTTCATGACCTTTGAATAAATGCCTTGAAGTGGTATTGCTGGACAATATAGTATTTTCATTTTTAGTTTGGTAAGGGATAGCTGTACAGTTTTCCATAGAGGTTTCACCACTTATGCATGCCAGCACCATACAAGGGTTTTCTTTGGGGGCACTGGAGCAATAGAACAGTAAAGAGGGCAACTTCTGTTGCATGTGGCTGATCCATGGTCCACATAGGGTCACCTGAGTTTCACCAGAAGTGATACCTGAGCACAGAGCAAGGAGTAAGCCCTGAGTACTGCTGGGTGTGTATATACTGCTATATATTCTGTATATATTGCTGTATATATACCGCTATATATAATTACTAGTTTTGGCATATCGAATACACCATATTGAATATAAAATCTCGAGCTCATTCGCCAATGTGGCAAGGCGCGAGTCTCAGGCAACCAAGTGTTAATGTCCAAGCTTGCAAAGAAGTGCAGAGGAGCCATAAAGGAAGACCTCAAAGAGAGAAGAGCAGAAATACTGACCAATGCAGCAGAAGCCTGGAAAAACATTCCCAATGCCTGCCTGTTCTTCACCAACTATAAGGCCAAGGTGACTGCCCTCCACTGTCCTGATGGATTGATCACATCTTCCAGAAAGGTGATGGAGAAGATTATCCATGACTTCTACTCAGATCTCTTTGATAGCCCTGTCCACCTGCCCACATACCAAATTCTGCAGGATGGATATGTCATTCCCAATGTTCTCCCTTCTGCAATCCATGAAGGATTGTTCACTTCTTTACCGACAAAAACATGCCATTTTGTCGGTAAAGAGGTGAACAACACAAGGCCCAGACAAAGTCAGACCCAACACCTGAAGAATCTGCCATCAGTTCTCATCAATACACTGGCTCGCTCTTCACACATTACCTGTCTGAATGCAAGGTGCCCTCCCAATGGAAAATCAGCAGGACAGTTCTACTGTTCAAGAAGGGAGACAACCATGACATTGGCAACTACCATCCCATCTGCCTGTTGTTCATCATAAACAAGCTGTTTACTCGAGTCATCCTGAATAGGATTGACAGAACATTAGATGAAAAGACAACCATGCGAGCAAGCTGGCTTCTGAAAAGGATTCAACACAATCGGCCATATCCACACAGTAACCAAGCACATTGAGGTTTGTAGGGAGTTCAAGATGCTACTGTTTCACATTCATTGATTTAAAGAAAGCCTTTGATTCTGTGGAGACCAGAGTGGCCATTGAAGCCTTAGCCAGACAGGGTGTTCAAACCCAATACATCAAGATCCTTCATGAGCTGTATTACGGATTCACCACGAGGATCTCACCATTCTACAAGGAAGTGATCATTGATGTCAAAAGAGGGGGTTCAGCAGGGAGATACCATTTCTCCAAAACCCAAACTCTTCAGTGACATCATGCAACAATTAGAATGGGAAGGAATGGGAGTGAAGATAGATGGTCGGCAACTGCACCACCTCCGCTTCGCTGATGACATTGTTTTAATAACACCAAACATTAGACAACTGACACAAATGCTGGCTGACTTCGACTGAGAATGTGGAAAGATAGGTCTACAGCTGAATATCAACAAAATTATGTTCATGAAAATGAACTAGTTCCAGATGCCCCATTCACTCTCAATGGAACAAACATCTCTGAATGCAGCAGTTATATGTATCTAGGTAGAGAAGTCAACATGATGAATGACCTAAAACCTGAGCTGCGCAGGAGGGAAGAGAGCAGCATGGAATGCCTTCAAAAGCATCAAAGAAATAGCTATAAGGACAAATAAGGACAAAGAACCTCGGCTCTGGGTACATCTCTTTGACTTCACCATTGTCCCTGCATTAACATAAGCCTCAGAGACCTGGGCCTTACAAAAGCAGGATGAGAATGCTATTCGGGTCTCCCAAAGAGGAATTGAAAAAGCTATGCTTGGAATATCATGCCTCACTCCAAGTGAGAGAAAAAATCTGGAGTTCTGACCTCCATCGGCGATCCAAAGTCAGGGACGCTATCAAGTTTGCCAAGGTATCGAAAATCAGATGGGCTGGACATGTAATGTGATTTTAGATGACCGCTTGACTAGAACCATTACAGACTGGATCCCACAGGGCGTCAAAAGATCACATGACCACCCACCTACAAGACGGTCAGACTTCTTTGTCAAGACCCTGAACTGTTTGAGGTTCTTCATATTCCTGAAGCAATCAGATGCCATTGGGCTACACTGGAACATGACAGGATCAAATCGAAACAGTTCAGGTGCCTGCTCGAAAGCAAATCAATGAATAACGGGATGTCAAGTGATCAAGTGATATATGTATAGCAGTATATGTAATATAATATATACCTATTTATAGGTATAATAGGTATATATAGGTATATATAGGTATATGTATATATATGCCTAGGCCATATATATGTATATATGTATATTTACCTAAGCCATTTTCAAGGGTGAGGTGATATATCACTTCAGATCTAATTTGCATTCCTCTAATTCATTTTAACATTTTTTATGTTCATTTTAACATTGTTTTAACATTGAAGTTCATTTTAACATTGTTTTATGTGTCTGTAATGTGTTCTCTGGAGAAGTGTCTCTTCACATCTTTTGCCCATTTTTGGATGGAATTGCTTGCCTTTTTTCTGAGTTGTGACTGATTCATATATTCTAGACATTAACCCTTTGTCAAAAAATAGAATGTACAGATGTCTTCTATCAATTAATAGGTGACTTTTTTTGTTTTTATTTCTGTGGTCATTTCATTGTGTAGAAGCTTAAAAATCTCATGTCAGCCATGATTAATCCTTTAAATCTCATTCTCACCCACATGCTCTAATTGTGTGTTCAGGGAGGGAAAGAGTTAACATGTTGGAATGACCTGGACTTTCCCTAATTTTTTTGCTCTCAAAATGCCTAGTGAAAAAATGCAAAGCAGGCTCTCCTCTCAAGCACCTATTCCTTCATTTCTTTGTGGGTAAAAGCCTCTGTGTCTGGTTTATCTTTTTAGAAGTTTTTTCCAAGAAGGCAGCACAGTTTCCTATAAGGTAAACATATTTTTCTCTACTTCTTACTCCTCAGCTCTCATTAAATCCACTAAAATGTGGTTTGTGTGAACTTCCACAGTCTCAGCAGCCACATTGCTTTATGTCCCCTCAGGCTGAGCTGGGTGGCTCCCTTGTCTTTGGCTTGGGAGACATTGAGTAGATTATTGCTTCCTATGGGAGCAGGAAGAGTCCACAGTGTGAAAGTGCTTTTTAGTATTTTCTGACTGCTTTAAAATCATGACCAGAAATGAAATCCTGAAGACCCCCACCTTTAGCTCCACTTTAGAACTAGCTTCTTAAAACTGTAAGGTATGACCCCTTAGGGGAAGCACCTACATTAAAGTGGGGGGCTCTCAAAAAGTGTGTTTTATTTTATTTTTTTATTATTTTTTTAATTTAATTTTATTATCTCCCCCCCAAATATTACACCACTCTAGACATACAATTGAAAGATGCTCATGTAGAGTTTTGGTTCTACAGTGTTCCAACATGCATCCCTCCACCCAAACCCATCTCCCATCCCCAATTTCCCCACCTCCCTTCCCCCCCCACACCTCAACTACTTGGAGGGTTCTGTATGTCATTTATTTCCTCTTTATATCTCCTTCCCACCAAACTTTCCTGCTCTTCATGGAATGCAGTGCATTAAAAGACATTACTATTTCACTGTTTTAGTGGACTGCTGGTCGCGCGAGCCTGGGCTCGAACTGGTTTTGCTCTGTTAATCTGGTCATGAGGCAGTTTCCCAGTGTCCGGACAGCGAAAATGGTGGCTAGTGTGATGGGCGAGTCTCATCCGGCTGCTTCTGGGACCCCTCAGAGGCGACGGGCCCACTCCCAAAACCCATCTGCCCTCCTCGGGGCTCCATAGTCAGCTGGGCCCGGCTTGAGCCGAGCTCCAGCCTCCCCAGACGCTTGTGAGGCTCTGCATGCTGGCCCCCCAGGAAGCTCCTGGGCGGGGCCACCAGGCTCGACAAAATGGAGGGGGAAAGGGCGACCCCGACTCCATCTGACGAATTCCCAGTGATTCCCGCTTCTGGGAGCCGCCTACCTGGGCTCAAACTGGTTTTGCTCTGTTAATCTGGTCATGAGGCAGTTTCCCAGCATCCGAACAGTGAAAATGGTGGCTAGTTTGATGGGCGAGTCTCATCCGGCTGCTTCCGGGACCTCCCAGAGGCGACGGGCCCACTCCCAAAACCCATCTGCCCTCCTCGGGCCTCCATAGTCAGCTGGGCCCAGTGCGAGCCGAGCTCCAGCCTCCCCAGCCACTTGTGAGGCTCTGCATGCTCAAAAAGTGTGTTTTACAATGAAGGTATGAGGGAGATAATCAAAGACCAAGTGCACATACTTCACATGTGAGAGCCCAGGTTAAATCAACTGTACCTCATCTTTCCCTGGACATTTACAGGAATGACCTCTTGAACAACATTCTATGAGTAGCTTCTAAGCATCACCAGGTATATGTCCCTCAACCCCACCAATTTGGTAGGTTTATTATTTAATTTTAGTAAATGTTTGATTTGTATAACTTATTATATAAAAAATTTCAGGTGAAAAGGGGTTGCAAAGTGTAGAAAGTTGAAGAATCCTTATTATAGAACACATTCAAACCAATGATTTTGTGTTTTGCTTTGGACACGCATTTAAAAATGAAATCATATGCTGAAGTTGGTGCTTGATTCTTTTTTAATTTTGATTTTTTTGAGTGAGACATTGGGGTTTATCATACTGATAATGGCGATTTCTCAAGCAAATAATTCCAACACTACATGCATCACCAGTGTACCCATCTCTTCCCCTAAGGATCCTAAAGCTGCTTTAAAAAATAAGCCAGCCTATGTTCATAATTTGAAAATGGAGAGAACTCAAAATAACTAAGCATTAAGTAGAAACGCTTATTGGGAGGTGGTATGTAGCAGATTTGTTTGTGAGTACCATCACTTGTATCACTTGTCTTCCCGTTGTTCTATTTGCTCGAGCGGGCACCAGTAACATCTCCATACTTCCTGTTGCAAGCGAGTGTACCCCAGGGGCATCTGGTTGCTCCAGGAACAGGTAAAGCCTCAAACCATTCTTTCAGGTCATGGGAATGAGGTCGATAATTGTTACTGCTTTTTTTTTTGGCATATCAAATAAGTGAGTACCATGATTCTTAAAAATAAGCATTCACCTTCACCCCTTCCTCATGGTGGACACTTGGGGGTAAATATTGAAAGGGTAGAGACTTCTGAGAAAAGACCATTCTTCTCCATATGTATAAACCCTCTACTCATTATTGGGCAGAAATTCCTCTGAAGCCTCAAACATGACATGGGGCTGTGATTATCAGACAAAAGAGTGGATTATGTGAATGTATTTGGTCCGACTTCAGAGGGTTCTCCTGTAAGGGATAAAAGGATTGATTGAAATTGCAGTAGGAATTTACCTGCAAATGGATGGACATGGAGACTATCATGCTGAGTGAAATTAGTCAGAAGGAAAAGGACAGATATAGAATGACTGCATTCATTAATAGGATATAAATAGATACTAGTGTTTTACTAAATGTGGGAAATGGTAATGGCAGATTAAAACTCACCATTGAATATACACAAAGAGACTTAAGTGATAAACTCTGAATATCTGCAGGGATAGCCACAATGTGTAAAAGAAGAGGGAGAGAGATGCAGAGACAGAGAGAGAGAGACAGAGAGAGAAAGAGAGGAAACAGGGCTACCTGCTATTGAGGCAGCCTGGGGGTGGGTGGGAGGGAGTGGGGTACATTGGTGGTGGAAATGGGGCACTGGTGGAGGGATGGGTGCTGGAATACTGTATTACCAAGAACCAATTATGAACACCTATGTAATTGTATGTCACGGTGGTATAATAAAAAATTAAAAAAAAAAAGAAATTGCAGTAGGCTTTCAATCACGATGTTGGTCATCTGGTTGCAGAAAAACAGATAATATTCCAGAGTTGATATTTGCAAGCCCAGCTGGAATCATGAGGGCTGTGGGCAAAGATTAGCTAGTCCTTGGAAATGTGAAGGATCAGTTGAGGGCTTTAGCATATGGCCCCTGCATGAGGAACTTACCCTCTATTTTTATATTTTGTTTTTGGACCATAATTGGTGGTGCTTGGGGGACCGTGAAGTGCTGGAACTCAAGCATGTGCTCTAAGTCTTTGATCTCCCTGGCAAAGACTTTCCCTCTTTAGCATTCCTATGGGGCATAGAGGCTGTACCCAAAGTGCCTTGTTGCTGTGGCATGACAGGTGTCCTGCCTTAGAACCACTTAACTGCAGCCCTGGTATTTACGGAAAAGACACCCTCTGCATTAGTCAACCTGCTTGGGAGGAAGAAGCAGGTTCAGCAATCCTTTGCCCAGAGCCCCTGTGCCGCTCAGGTCCAGACAATTGTCTCCAAGCTGCTTGTGGCAGTGGTGAGGACACTGCTGAGTGGTGGGAACACTGACCTGACATCAGACCTTCCCTCCTCCCAAATGACATAGCAGCTCTGCACTGAGGGGCCTGTGGGCAGTTATGCTCAGACCCCTCGGGCATGCTCAGGCTGCTCCCCATGCTGAGCAGTGAGAACTGGAGGATTTGTGGGTTGGGCACCTCCCACTGACAAGTGGCTCCTCCAAGCTGTTGGCAATAAATTGCAGCTCTGTTGCCCACAAAGAACAACAAGCATGCCAAAGTGGTACAACAATATTGGCTGGGGCCAAGGGTTTCAGGGAAGGGCAGAGGCACATGTAGGACTACCAGAAGTCCCAAGGGTGTATCTAGGGCACTGCACAAGCATGAGTGTTTAAAAATCCATCTCTCCAAGAACAAGATCTGAAGGGAAAAGAAATGGTTAGAAGATATTGAGTTTAATGTGGCTCAGGTATTTGATGGTTGATAAGAGGGATGAGATAGACAATGAAGTCGGAGGCATTGTGAGTAGAACGCTGGTGGTGAATATAGCAGCGGTCTATAAGTTCTGACTTACAAGTTGCACTTATAAGTTGCAACTGTACAACTTGAAATTGTATGGTGATAAACCAATGGAAACTTCATTTAAAATATAAACTCTGATATTTGGGGAACTGCAAAAAGCATTGGATCCAGGGGAGGATTTCTTTATTTACTGCTATCTATATAAAATTAAATAACATTAGACACTAAGTGATATTGGAGGATTGTGTATGAACAATGCAAATGGGGGACAGTAAAAGAAGCTCGAGAGAGGGTTAATAAAGTATGTTAGTTACAAGGAGTGTAGAGGTCAAATAGTGTGGCATTCTTTCATTCGGGTCTCCTTTTAGTGAGGTTTTATAATGTACAATCATAAGTTTGTGTCTAAGAGTTCATTAGCAAGTTCACACACACACAGTCACACACACGCCAGTGGTGACTTAGGTTGGGCTCAAGTTCAAAGCCAATGAGCAAAGTGGCAATCATGAATTATACACTTACACCTGGAAAGCTTTGAAATCACATGTTACAAAAAACAACATGTGTAATTTTATTTTATAGCAATTCATGTGCAGGCAGAGGTTTGTGTGTGTTGAATGGCTAGACTGAGGAGCAGACACATATAAAATTCTCAGTCTGAGGTTTGGGTGTTGAAACACCTCCATTCGCCATAGACAACAGGCATTCCAATCCTCAGTTCCTGGAGGATTTTTTGGGAATTTCCATTTTCTTCAGGGCTTACTCCATTTTAAGAGTCAGCTCCATTCTCAGAGTTTTCTACAGTAACATTGTGGATTAAAAGAAATAGTGGTTTCTCAATTCATAGTAGCTGGGTTCTTAGTTTGCTTAAGAGCAGAAAGAAGATAAGGAAAGCCACTTTCTTTGACTAGCGGAAAGGTAGATTCCAGCTCCTAAATTAGTGGGTTATGTGCACATACCACCATAAATTGAATGTTGTAAGTGGTAAGCGCCCTCTCAGTCTCTGTTACCATTCACTGTGTGTGTGTTGTTTGGGCATTGAGGGTGTGAGTATTCTGAGACACCTCTCTACCACAGTAATTGTAGGGGACATGCAGATGTGTGTGGAATTTCTTCCCAGGGAGGGTAGGACTCAATTCATAAAGCATGAGGAGAGGAAGGAAAAGGGCTTCCTGGGAACAGGCAACCTGTACCTGAGGGAGGTAGGGACAGGGCCAGAGAACCTGGCCTGTGAGAGCGCCTGAGGTGTTTTCACTCAGACCTGCTTCCCAGGTCATCATTCAAGGGCTCTTTGCTGACTGTCTTGGAACAGGTGGCTCTTTCACTCAAGACTTTTGAGAGATAGTGGCCCAAAAAGTGCAGTGTTTTTGTTCTTGTTGTTCCATCCACTCTAATTTTTGAGGTTGATTTCTTTTTTGTCTGTCTGTCTGTCTGTTTGTTTGTTTCTTTTTTTTTTTTTTGCTTTTCTTCTTTTGGGGGGCTGCCTTTCTGCCTTTTGCCTTGGCCCAGCGGTGATACTCAAGGGTTTCTCCTGGCTCTGCGCTCAGGAATTACTCCTGGCAGTGCTCGGGGGACCATATGGATGCTGGGGATTGAACCCAGGCCAGCATGGGCCGGCCGCATGCAAGGCAAATGCCCTACCCGCTGGGCTATTGCTCCCGCCCCGTGAGGTTGATTTCTATGAGGGCTTACTGATTGCTTCCTTCAGCACAGAGTGAGCCTCCCAGGGGTCTTACTCCTGAAGCTGTGGTCAGTGGAGGAAAGAGGCACACCCAGGAAAAGCTTCAAGGACTCCACCACTCTTTTACAGACCTCTGATCCTTGATCTTCAGTCAGAGGAAGAGGAGTGGAGCGCTAGGCTGGCCGTCCTAGTTCTCCTCTGCTGCTGGCTTCATGCAGTTGACTTCTGGGCGGTGGCATGGTTTCCCTTTCTGAAGTTTCCGCATTTCGGTTCCCTGACAGCACTGCTTTGGGTTACCCTCCTTGGCTAATTGGGAAAGGTAACAAGGGACAGACTCCGTGACCACTTAGCACCAGGGCCCTTGCCACAGAACAGAATTATGAGCATCTGTGTAGTTTACTCTACGTACTTGTGGGAATTGATGAGTGCGCTGAGCAGAGGGAGTTGAATTTTGCCAATGTGACTTCGTCTCTCCCCACAGGCTGGTAAGGCTGAGGGAAGCCCAGGTTCCAGCTCTAATATTGCCCCTGGCAGGAGTGGTCATCATTTGTTTGCACATCCACCCCCACTGGCTCAAGGGTCCTTTCAATGAGGTATTATATTTTAGTCAGCTTAATTTTTTTTTAGAATTGTCTTTGCTCATTGTGTGTGTGTGTAAAATTTAGCTTTCGGGCCACACCTGGGATGTGCTCAGGGTTCATCTCTCAAAAGGACTTGCAGGACCATTTGGGGCACCAGGGAATTGAAAAATTTCTGAAACCAAAACTGAATGGGGGAGGAAGAGAGGGAGGAAGGTCTGAGTTTTGACTTTTTTTCCACTGCAGCCTCATTCTCTTTTTAGGCAATGCCAGGAACAGACCTAACATCACTGATGGTTTCCTGCCTGTGAGGAGAATGCCAAATGGGAATCTGGGGAAAGAGACTCAGACTATCCCAGTCAGAGGTTGGATAAAGGAGAAAGGGAGGATTTCAGTGAGCAGCTTTGAAAGGCTGACAATGAGCGTGGTACAATGTGAGCCCGCGTTTATTGTGTCCGAATGAATACATTGGCATTTCTCCACTGTAACCTATACATCTGCTTGACTGGGGGGGAGGGCCTGAGCGGGGGAGCCAAGGGAAGGGATTAGGTGGTAAAAATAGAACCAGTGTGTAAGACTGAAGAAAGGGATGTTAGCAGTGACCCGGCTCTGCCACTTACGCAGCTCTGCCACATTCCTCAGAACAAACAGCTATTAAAACCGGAGCATACAAAGCCTGTAGCAGGCTTAGTAATGACAAGCACTGTCAGCACACTATAATTAACACGGGGTGGTATAATTTATAAGGAATGCACTCTACGGTTTAACGCCAACACTGAGCAGGGAAGCTGACGTGAGCCCGCAGAATCTCAAGCAGCCTGTCCCTGGATGCCAGTGTCTCCTTTCCTACTTTATTATTATTATTTTTTAAACTCACAAAAGCCTCTGCCATGCTGCATGAGCTCTGTTCATGGCTGGTGGGAGTCTTGGAGGTGACCCCTCCCCTCCCCACCCCTCCCATATTAATCAGGAAGGGAAGTCTCAGCAGACTGCCTTTACTGTACATAATTAAGCAGTTCTGAATGCTCAGTGAAACTCAAATGGGATGGCACGCAGCCTGGTAATATGACAGTTAATGGGATGAGACTAGCACTTACTCTGCCTCGATAATAAGTGGAGGCTTTCTGCCTTCCAGCAGAGGACAGGAAGTGAGGAGGAGGCAGTCACAAAAGATTGCCTTAGCGGCAACATGGGGCTGATGGGCACCTCACTCTACCTTTTATGATTGTCGATAAAAAGGGAAGTGTACCCTTGCAGGAAGAGAAAAAGGGAAGTGCACCCTTGCTGGGAGAGAAAAGGGAGGTGCACCCTTGCTGGGAGAGAAAAAGGGAAGTGCACCCTTGCTGGAAGAGATTCCTCTTAATTATCCTTGTTCTGTGTCTGCAATAAGCAGAGGCTTTCCCTTCTGCAACGCTGCCATGGGTGTGGGAAGCGTTCCTGGAAAATAGCACTAATGGGCAGGTTTATACCTCCCCCTCTCCTTTCCATCTCCTGTGAGCCTTTAAGCTGCCTGAAATATTGCCTTAGCCCTACTCCGTTGGTGATGAGGAATGTTCAAAGAGAATGGTGTGCTTTGATGCTTTCAGAGGATAGTCAACATGAGTATGTGTCCTCCGAGACCAGTTTGCTGTGGAGTGTGGCTTTTCTCTGCCAACTGACACATATGCACCCCCCAACACACTCACAATACATACTAACCACACTCAGACCATCTCTTGCACACACACACCTCACATATACCCATCTCACACACAACTCACACACATGCCCCATCTCATATACATACTCCATCTCTCTACACATACCCCTGATCTCTCTCACCCACAGACCAACTCATACACACACCTTCTTGCACAGACCATTTCACACATACAGACCACCTCACACATGGACCCACATCTCATACACATACACAAATACAACTTAGAGACCAACTCACACACACACCCCACCTCACCCACACATTCTGTCTTACACCCCATCTCATCCACACATTCCATGTCACACAAACATATTTGTGTGTGTGCATATACACACACAGCTCTTTATCTTGAGGAAACAGTAAAATTACCTTTGATGCAAGGAAACTATGATTATAGAAACCAATGGTTATTTTAGTATGATTTCAGTTATCACTGATTAAAAAATGTTGGTTGGTTTTGTTCAGGAAACAACTATGGTATAAAAAATCTTTGTGCTCCATGAGCTGTGGGAATCACAGGCATAATCGCGCCGCTAAATGATCCTGAAGAGAAAACATATCAAACATTCATCTGAGAGGCAACCAAGCAGTGTCAGTAGTATATCCTCTAGTATTTGCAGGCACCCCTTGAGGCAGAAATTGAAAGGAATAAAACTCAGCACTGTGATTCCCCAGCAGGTTCAAGAGATCCTCAGCTTTCCTTAGAATATGTCTGCCTAGAGAAAGTGAGCAGAAAAGGGCCTCTTGTTACGATGGTTTCTAGGGAGGAAGGTGGTGTGTGTGTCCTGACAAGGATTTGCTGGAGGCTGAGAGTCTTGGTTTCTGTTTGGGTCTCTGCGGCTGACCTTCTGTGTTTCCTTTACAAAGCACCACAATTTCCTCAGAATGAACCAGTCAATCCCCTTTTTGTGATTGGAGGCTTGCAAAGGCAAGGAGTCAGGAGGAGCTGTGCCTGATCAGCATCCAAAATTCTTACTTTGGAAACTGTGTTCTCAGATTGGAGATAGTATTGGGTTCCCAAGAGTGTCTGTTCTGGGGTTCACTGGGAATGCAGGTGTTCTTGCTTGAGAAGCAGGGACTAGAAACAGCAAGAAACACTGTTTTTAGAAGGTAGTAATTTCAAGGCCCCCTCCCCCACTGCTTTCTTTCCATAAGGATGAACAGAAGCCCTTTCACTCACATCCATCATATTTTATTTCAGATTCAGAAACCTTTTAATTTCAGTAGAAATTTTGGCATATGTTATCTCGCTCCCAAACAGCCAATGGTGGCTGAAAATATATTCATGCATTTTAAGCGCTTGTGCTCAAAAACAATATATATATATGTGTGTGTGTGTGTGTGTGTGTGTGTGTATATATATATATATATATATATATATATTTCTATTCATGTGGCACATATTTCAGCAGTTTTGTTGGGTGGATTTTTTTTCCCTGTCTTTCCTTCTTCCTTGCTCAAAATCATGCCAGCACACTGCAAAGGGAAAGAGAATGCGAGAGCATTTTGTAATTCCTGAAAGGTTAATTGCACTATTTATAGACCAAACTGTAAAGCAAGAGCCCTCCATGTGACCCTTTGGGGTCACCGTAGTAATAGCAACCTCAGTGGAGCCCTGACCAGTCATGAATTACTGTCTGTGATACTGGGAAGGCTGACAGTTCAATCACAGCACTGTTTCAATAGAGAACTCCATATATTTAAAGCGCTGATACTGTTTTCCCTCTAAATGACAGCCTTGACAGATGGGCCAAAAGCACCGCAGACGTTTGAACAAGGAAATAGAGAGGGAGCCTGCTGGAAGCTGGGCTTCATGCAGCCAGCCGAGAATGATGAATAGAGTGTGATTGTGTCTGACAGGTAGTAATATAACTATTCATTCACCGCAGAACACCTGGAGCACACTATATTAAATGGTACAAGATGGAGAGATTCTCTGACAAGAATCGGAAATGTGTGTCCTGAGCTGAGTTTAGGTTCAGCCATAGCAGAGGTCAGGGGGTCAAGCCATAGCAGCAGCCATGGAGATGGTGATAATTAAATTATTTGCTTACCAAAGTGTTTCTAATGTTGGGCTAACATGTTGCCAGGGTCATTACTTCAGCATGTCTGAACACTAGGAGGAAAAGCAGCCTCTCTCCTCCTTCACTCCCTCTCTCCCTCCCTTCCTGACTAGCTTTGCTCCTGCACTTCTCTCTAGTCTCTTTGCCTCCACCTGCCTGTGTGACCTACAGCTCCAAATAACTGTCCAAGAAAAGTAGACAAGGCCAGAGGGAGATCATCATCTTGGAAACAGTACCCTCTGGCCACAGGGCAATTCTACTTAGACCAGGTAGGGAAACAATGACAATCAAATCATTATTAAGACCTGAGGCAGTATAGCAGGTAGGGCAATACCACTTGCTTTTCATGTGGCCAACCTCGGTTCAATCCCTGGTATCCCAGATGGTCCCCTGAGTCTGACAGGAGAGATTTCTGAGTGCAGAGCCAGGAAGCCCCGAGTACTGGCAGGTGTATTTCCCACAAACAAACAAATAAACAAACAAGCAAAAAGACCTTTGTCAGGTCTCTTTTGTCCTTGGGGACAAAGCAGGGCTGCCAACAATTGTCTTTTGCCTTGAAAAATCAACATCCTGAGATGCTGCAGACCAGCTGGAATATTCTCAAAGGAGGTGCAGATGGGGTAGTAGGTTCCTGAGAACCAACAACCTCTTAGTCTGGCACAACCCCGCATCTCCATAGTTCCAGCCCTGCTTCAGTAAACATTTCTAATCCTGACGTCTGTCATTTTCTGATGGCCTACTTCTGGGAAGTACTGTATGGTAGAACAGGACCTGTCCTCTCTCAAATTTGGCTTTAGTTTGAACTCTTGCTGTGGGAGTGACTTATAGAGGAAGCCCTTTAGCCCAAAGGAATATAGAAATGTCAGAGTTGGGGTGAGGCTCTGTTTTCTAGGGAAGAATTGGGGCATCTATGCAACTCTTCTAATCTGAAGTCTCCTACATGGCCCCAGAGCCCATGTTGTACACTCTAACTTGTTTGTCATTTTCCTGGGAAAGGAAATACTCGGTGCTGGGTTTGACCATTCATTGTGCCTGTCACTTTCTTTATTTGCAGTATCCTGTGATGGCAGGAAGGTTACTAGGTCACTGCCACCGCCAGACTATTTGGAAGGGCCCTCTGGGAGCTGCAATGCTGGTCCCTTTGTCTTTTCACATTCCATTTTCTTCTTTCCTTTGTGGCTGATGTGACTGGTATGAGGATGACTCCCTGACAGGAAGGTCACTGCCTAGAAAGAAAGCTCTGTACACCCACTTCACCATTTCAGATGACTCCTTTCTCACTGTTAATAGGTGCTGTTCTTTTTTTCCCAGCCTACTGCAGAGTGAAAATCAGGGGTTTAATACTTAGGGAAGGATTTTGCACTTGACCTGTCTGATTAGCTGGGGAACACCAAAACCAGTTTACATGGCACATCCCCTCCACCCCATCCAAATCCTATCAACCCCCAGTCCTCCCCTCCTGATTATCCTTTATTCCTCAGCTGTTTGAAAATACAGTTGGTTACTGAGTTACAGACATATCTGTATGTTTATATAGATCTACAAAGCTCTATTCTGTTTGACCCATTAAAGAATATATAGCAGCAATTTGTTCTGACCACAAAACAATCAGCATTTGAGAACTGGGCAAATGTACAAAATCCTATTGGCACGTCTCTTAAAAAGACTCCCAATGAAACCTTATACTATAAAACTCTTATTAAGATTTCTCTTCCCCATTAGTGTTTGGCGTGGGCACTTAGTGCATATACTTTTTATAAATTACCAAATGTTTCTCCAAATGTCTCTCTACCTTCTTTTTGAAATGAACTCGGCTTTATTGACCGAGTTGAGGACAGTCATTGTCTAGCCTTGCACTTAATGCATGGCTTTTTTTTTCACATGAGTTGAGAGCCTACACAATGCTTGGTGCTGCCAAAAGGGGAAAGGGACTGTTTTGCAAAATAAGCAAATTGGGTTACCCCTGTATAAATAGGAACTCATTCTTTTTCCCCATGTAAATCAAGAAAAAGCAGTGTCTTTGTGCAGGGGGAAAACACTGCTTACACTCCTGCATTTTGGCTGGATTGGGGGTTCATTAAAGGTAAGGAAAAGAAATTTGTTAGCACCCATGTGGCTGTAGACAGTAATTAACTAATTTGCTTCCATTTCTCTTTGGTTCAAACACACAAGGCCCATGAAAAATATTCTTTTGAATAATCCAAAATCTTTTTTGTGTTGTAGCTGTGTTAATATAACCTAATGAGCAACTGGGGTTCTAAATTAAGCTCCATTTAAAAAAAAAACTCATAATGTAAATGTGCCCAATCATTCACAATTTGAGAGTCAGATTTAGGCATCACCAAGAAGAATGAAACCTGATTTCTTCTTAAACAGTGGGTCAAGGTTGCCTAGGTGTAAATTGGGCATTATTTGAAATCAGATGCCACATCAATTCATTTATGAAGAAAATGGCTAATTCTTAAGAACTGTTTCACCTTATTAGAGTAAACCAGAAATGTAGTCAAATTACTTGGGCAATGTAACAGTCTTGGCTATCATTGGATGAGTTCTCCTTCAAACACTGCTAAGAATGTGGAGGTACAGATGAGCAAGGCAATCAGCAACATAGCAGTCCTTATGGTCTGTCTTTGCTATCAAAGCAAAGAGGCCCACAGCTCAGCAACATCTCCACTGGCAGGGAATTAGTCCAGGGTTCATGGGGGGCTGGTATACTCACTGAATAGAGAGCAAGAGATGAGACAGAAGAGAGTGAGCTATTAAAGAAATGGTATCCCCAAACTGTTACAGCCTAGATAAGTTGGTCATGTCTGCAGGATGTTACTCATACTCTGGGCTATGTGGTCTCCTCTTTCTGCTCTCCCATTCCAGCAGATGAGTCACCTGGTCTCTGTAACTAAACACCAGAAATTGTGAAAATATGAGGAAAATGGTTTAAAGCTCTTTGGGGAAGGAACTCCCAAATCTCTAAATACGGGTGTTATACAAAAAAATAGAAGGAAAAAATGTGCATGTACACACATGTGTGCATGTGCACAAAGAGTCACAGTAACAGTGAGCTATGTTTTTGGCACATGGCTACCTTGGTTCCTTCCTTCTTAGTCTTCACTGCACAAATTCTCACAGCTCTGCCCCAGATTTCTGCATATGGAATGTTTTGTGGCCTCTTCCAATATGGTGTTGCTCTTCAGATTTGATGTCCCCCCAAATACATTTTTTTTTGTTTTGGGGGAAATTTTTTCAGGGGTGGTGAGAAACCTACCTGGTGGTACTTGGGTCTTACTCCTGGCTCTGTGGTCAGGATCTCTCCTGCCTCGTAGTACTTGGGAGACCATACGCAGTGCTGGGGATTAAACCAAAATCAGTTGCATGTGGTGCATTTTGGTGTTTTGGGGTGACACCTGGTGGTTTTCAGGAGCAATTCTCATCTGTGTGCCCAGAAGTAGCTCCAATTCTCAGAATTGAACTGTAGTTGGCTCTGTGTAGGACAGACCGCTTAACTAACCCCTGTCCTATCTCTCCAGCCCCAGCCTTAGGTACTTTTTAACCCAAGATTGGGACCCGTGCTCAACAGTGGTGTGTAGCATTCCCTTTCCTGAGGGAAGCAGCCTCTGTCCATCTCACAGTGTCTCCAGGCAGTATGACATCACAATGGTGGAAATCAATATGAGCAGACAGCCAATGAAAAACAAAAATCACACCTTTTCATAGTTTGATTTTTATGGGGAAAATGATGGGGATGGACTTAAAAAAAAATCAACAGATTTAATGAGATTTTTTTTAAACCTTTATATTTGAAAGTGCAGACAGCATGCCTGTAAAGGGGGTAATGTTTAAAGTCTACAGGTTAATATTAAGCTAGAAGATAAAAAACCTGTGTTTTGGGAAAACACTATTGATTGGGATTTTCTCTGCAAGTACCATCAAAGGACACGGCTGAGGATTTCTCCTGTACAAAAGGAAGCTTTGCTTGCCATCACTGTGCTGAATCCTCTTTGCTGGGGCATCAGCCTTCAATTAGACAATGACCATGGCAGGGAGTGAATAGGAAAGTCATTCATCTTTCCCTGTACATGACACTGGGTAACGGACGTTGCTGACGATCTGTGCACTTTGAATTAGGTCACTGCTGAGTTGGCTGGCCTTTGAGAGTCCATGCATTTACATGTGATCATTTCAACAAAACCCCCTCTTACCCACCCCCTCTTCTCCGAGAGCATTTATTGTTCTGGAGCCCAGATTGAATTTATGTCCATGGCTTTTAAGTCAGGGACACTGCCACAGACCATAATCAGCTCATTAGTATTCTGCTCACATGAGTTGGTATGAGTACCATTTTCAATGGCCTAATGTGACAGGTAATCATAAATTAGTATTTGCTTTAAAACAACAGCCGAGTACACAGCCTGCATGCTTAAGGAGAATGACTCAGTACGTAGAACAGCTCTGTAATGAAGTGGGAGCTCATTAAACAGATGCTATCTACTTCACTGAGCCATACCAGCAGCAAACAAACCAAATGGAAATGTTTCAACAGAACACTGCAGCCAACCAGGACAAGTTCAGGTTCATTAGCTGTGGCACCATCTACAGGAATTAGTCACAGTAATAATTAAATAGTTGCTTGCTAATTTATCTTTTACATTTGTTGCTTCATTTGCATAATGTGTTGTCTTCTCTGTCCACCCACCAACACACACACACACACGTGGTTGCACTCAAGAGCACTTGTCTGTAAGAATGAAAAATTGTGTGATGGAAAAGACAAGATACCAGAAGTGGCCGTTCTTTGGCAAAGGGTTGGTGATGATCTTGTTGCTCCAAATGTTGAAGTGTGTCTTTATTAGAATGTTGGCATCCAGTCATTTTTGACTGGAAACTCAAGTATGGGTTTTACTTGAGACAATTCTGGGAGGACTAAAGACCTGGACTTGTAAACTACTAGGTGGCCAATGAACTGGACAAGATAGTGTATGCAGTAGCCAATACTTCAAAATTCACCTGTTGTTTGAATGAGCCGGGCAGGTAACGCCATCATCTCTAAAGGTATGGAGGGATACATCTCACCAAATTGAGGGTCAGAACTAGCTTCTCTTTGGGTTCCTTGGGGGGCTCTTAGGATGTTCTTTCTTTTTTAGGAATTTAGATGATTACTTTTATGAGTCAAATCCAATGAATAGCACCAAGTTTGCAAGTTATACAACAAGGTTTTCAGAACTATTGAAAACCACAGTGACTGGCACTTTAGTGTCCATAAGGCCTGAGGTTTCAGGGGTCATGGGTATGGGGTCTATCTGAGAAAGGATAGTCAAAACTAGAGGGAGAGGGACTGGAGAAATAGTACAGTGCAAGACAAGGGCACTTGCCTTGCATGTGGATGACTCAAGTTCAATCCCCAGCAACCCTAAATTTCACCAGGAATGATCTCTTAGCACATATTCAGGAGTAAACCCCTGAGTAACTCCAGGTGTGGACCCCCCCAAAACAAACCAAAAAAGTAGTAGAGGGAGACCTCATTTATATTTTTTTCATTTGTGTGTATGAGGTGGGGAGCATGTTTGATGACAACTAACAGTGCTCAGGGGCTAGTCCTGGCTCTGTGTCCATGATTGACTCCTGGCAATGCTATGGGGACCACATATAGTGCAGAAATTGGAACCAGGGTCATCCTCTTGCAATGCAAGCACTTTACCTCATGTGTTATCTATTGGGCCCAGGCTCCTTCTATATGGCTGTTACATTTGGGGGGGTGGTTGAGGTAATAAATTATTCAGTGTAACAACCCAGAATAAGGGAAGTATTTCAATATTTTAATAAATTATCCCTTAATTTTATGGACATGAGGTCTTTTATCATGTAAAATTAATTCTCCAGTGCCTACTCTCTGTATCCACAAAGTGGATAAGGGCCTTTTCCTTATTGGCTCATACTTGGTCAAAGTTGAAGAGAAATGAGAGATCCCTTTTTCTACAAATGGTGACCATTTAGACACCCAATATGTTCTAGTAGCACAAGCCACCTGGGAGTTCTGAGGAGGAAAGTTCATGAGTATGGGTGATACCTGTGTTCTTGGGGTACAAACATTCAGGGGAGCAAATGTTAAGCCCAATGAAAATGAAGATCTATAAAATAAGGAAAGGGAGATGGGATGACAGAACGAACAAGCCATACACATCTCCATGCTGGATGCTGGCAAGGACCATTAGAGCTTTCTTGGGAAATCTGAATGGACTCCCTCTTACAAGACATGCCTCACAGTAGGACATTATGATACAAATTTAGAGCAATGAATATTTGTTAAAAAAAAAGAAAAATTAAATCACTAGTGAGAAGAACTTGTCTAAAATGAAGCCAAGGTCTAGTAGAAACAAAAGAGAACACAGAAAGCAGTTGGCCTCTATTCATTGTGGTGTCAGGGCCTCACCCACACAAGACAAGTACTCCACTGCAGAGCCATAAATCTGATAAATTCTTCTTTGAACCACTTGTGACTGCTTTCCAGGACCTGCAAAGAGAAATGTGCAGAATAACATAGGTACTCACATCTGCATTTTATGGTGGAAACAGGCACAGCTGAAGGAAATGTGTGATGTACTAGTCACTGAATTCCTTGCACCCAAGTGAAACATAATTTACATTCATTTTAAATTGATTTGTATGACTCTTTGGGATGCTATTTAAAGTGCTAAATTATATTAGTATTTATGAGGGGGTACTTCTGGCTCTGCCCTCAGAAATCATTCTTGGTGCTTCTTGGGAGAGCATATGGGATGCCAGGTATCAAACCCAGGTCAGCTGCATGCAAATCAACACCTACCTGCTGTACTATTGCTCCAGCACCATTCTCTGTTTAACTATTATCAATTCTTTCTTCTATCAGTCTTAAGGTCTCTGAGGGCAGGGGTGGTATTTATATTTTTCCCACCATTGTTTGCCCAAACCTAAATGTGACATCTGGAAAATAGGAATCAAGAAATGAGATTAAGAATAACTATATTTTATTGTCATTGCTACTTGGCACAGATATTACAAACCCCTTGGAATCTTCTGAATGCTATAAGTGTTTTCTGCTATTTGTGAGGAGCAGTTTTTATCAGACCTGAGATCATATCAACAGAGTGACTTAGTGTGGGACCTGAAGGTAGTCTCAGGATGGAGTTCGGTCATCAGAAATTTCTAGTGATTGATTAGAGGTTCGGAATGCTGAGCATCATCACCTTTTGAGGAAGAGGGAGGGAACATGGTTACAGAACTTGAATAGTAAGATTTTAAGTTTACATTATGAACAAATCCATGATTAGAATGAATGTTGCACCCCAACCAGACAGGTGGAAGGTCCACTACTAGGGACCTTTCTAGACTCCTTCACCTAACGTGTCTTGTTTCTAGTTGTTATTTATATTCATAATAGTAATGAAGCAGCTAGCATAAGTATTTTTCCTGAGTTATCTGAATTTTGAGGTAAAGAACTGAATTGGAATAGAGTCCTAAAATAATTCCCAATTTAAGCCATTAGGTCAGAAGGTGGTCTGGGACTTGTGACTCAAATCTCAAGTAGAAGTAGTTTTAGGGGACTGTGTCATTGAAATTGTGGAGATGCAATAAGTTTGGGAAGTGTTGAATTGTGTAGGGTAAACATCCTCAATAGCTAGATCACATAGCATTTTTACACACAATTCAACAAGCTGAAATGGTCATAATTCATAAGGGTCACCCCAGTGGGAGTCCTGGTGGGGAGTAGTCCTGGCCCTATGGTATGGGTATGTGGGTTTGTCATTTGACACCTGGTTCTTGGAACTGTCAGAGTTTCTGGGGCCACCAGGGTACATGAAGTGATGTGTGCAGCTGGTGATGCCAGGGATAAACTCGGACCCTCCAACATGAGGCATGTATTCTTCTACTTGGGTGTCCTCTCTGTCGCCCCAAACAAGTTGTTTTTTTTTTAGCTGAAAGTTTTCTTCATAACAGCATTGTGAGAAAGTTATCCTGCAGGCATCAAACTGTAGCTCATTTGCAACTTGGGAAATACTATTTGGCAATGTCAGTGGTAATTAAATCAGAGTATTGTGAAAGGGATCAAGTATTAACTCAGAAGCAATAAAAACTTAAGATTGGGGCACTGGAGGGCTAGTACCAGGGCAGGGCACTTGCCTTGCATGTGGCTGACCAGATTCAATTCCCAGCAACCCATATGATCCCCAGAGCATTGCCAGCAGTGATCCATGAACTAGAAAGAAAACCTTATGCACCACTGGTGTGGCCCTCAGAAAAAAAAAAAATCGAAGAATGTTTGCTAACTTGGTCAGGGGCTAGGCGAATATTCATAGGAAAATAAGACTGAAATTGATCTGAGTGTTTTAACAGTGAAATTTTATAATGGCCAGTTCAAATAATTCACCTCTGCTTCCTAGGAAAATATATAGAGTTACTTGAATTAGAGCTAAAGAATAGCTTACTTTGACTGCTTGAAAGAACAGGCAAGGGATTTGGACACCCTGGAATGTTCTCAATTTAGGCTTAATACTGGCACTGCTGTACAAATTCATAGTTTTCCATTGATAAAATTTGGATTAAATTGCCTTTATATTACTTCCTATAAATTCACAGATGTATGGGGAGGGGATGGAATAGAACTCTAGCAAAGTTTTAACTTCAGATTAAAGATGGTCAGTGATTCAGTGTGTCATTCTCATTAGTAAATGAGACACACTGACAGTATGTCATTCTGTTTTTGACACCAGAAACACTTACAAGGAGAACAAAAATAATGGCTCTATCAAGTGGTTTTTTTTTTTTTTGAGTGGGAAGAGGGTGCTCCCAAATTGTGAGGCTTAGGGGCCCTCAGAATAATTCTTAGCTGACTATGCTGATGGTTTAATGCAAGGGTCCTGCTGCTCAGGCCCAAGGGTGCTGGGGATACCTTTGCAATCCGGGTGGTGCTAGGGGCCTTCAGTGTCACTACTGTGGTGCTCAGGGTATTATATGGTGCCAGGGAAGGACCTGGGTCACCAGCATGTCTAGCATGTGCCCTAATCATCATACTATCTTTTGGATTTGCCTTTGTTCACAGCCTTCTGTGTCCTACTTGCCAGCTCTGGGTTTTGTATCACTTGATCATCTGACATCCCGTTATTCATCAATTTGCTCTAGTGGGTTTCAGTAATGTTTCTACTTGACTCTATCACGTGCCAGTGTTGTCCAATGGCAACTGCTTGCTTCAGGAATACGAAGAGCCTCAAACCACTCATTCAGGGTCTTGACAAAGAAGTCTGACCATCTTGTAGGTGGGGGGGCCACGTGATCTTTAGACATTCCGTGTGATCCCATCAGTAATGGCTCTAGTCCAGTGGTCATCTCCAAATCACATTATATGTCCAGCCCATCTGATTTTCCATGACTTGGTAAACGAGACAGTGTCCCTGACTCTGGATTGTCGACAGAGGTTGGAACTCTGGATTCCTTCTCTCACTTGAGTGAGGTGTGATATTCTAACATTTGCTCTTTCGATTCCTCTTTGGGAGAACCGAATAGTGTTCTCATTCTGCTTTCGTAGGGCCCAGGTCCCTGAGGTGTATGCAGGGAGAACTGTGGAGTCAAGAGATGTGCCCGGAGCTGGAGGTTCTTTGTATTTTTAGCTATTTCTTTGATGCTCTCAAGGCATTCCATGCCTCTCTCTTCCTCCTGCACAGCTCAGGTTTTAGGTTGTTCATCATGTTGAGTTCTCGACCTAGGTACACATAACTGCTGCATTCAGAGATGTTTGTTCCATTGAGAGTGAATGGGGCCTCTGGAACTAGTTCATTTTTCATGAACATAGTTTTGTTGAGATTCAGCTGTAGACCTATCTTTCCAAATTCTTGGTTCAAGTCAGCCAGCATTTGTGTCAGTTGGCTAACATTTGGTGTTATTAGAAATTAGAAGGATGTCATTAGCAAAGCAGAGGTGGTGTAGTTGCTACTACTTCTATTCCTTCCCATTCCTTCCCATTGTAATTGTTGCATGATGTTCTTGAGGGTGGCGCTGAAGAGTTTTGGTGAAATGGTATCACCCTGCTGAACCCCTCTTTTGACATCAAAAATGATCACTTCTTTGTAGAATGGTAAGACCCTGGTGGTGAATCATAATACAGCTCATGAAGGATCTTGATGTATTGGGTTTGAACACCCTGTTTTTGCTAGGGGTTGATGACTGCTTCAGTCTCAACGGAATCAAAGGCTTTCTTTAAATCAATGAATGTGAAACAGAGAAGCATCTTGAACTCCCTACAAACCTCAATGAGCTTGGTTACTGTGTGAATATGGTCGATTGTGCTGAATCCTTTTTGGAAGCCAGCTTGCTCACATGGTTGTCCTTCATCTTTTGTATTGTAAATGAAATGTTATTTTTCCTTTTTCCTGTATGCCCTTTGCATTCGTTTATTTATTTATTTAGCTTTTTGAGTCACACCTGGCAATGTTCAGGGTTACTCCTGGCTCTGCACTCAGGAATCATTCCTGGTGATGCATGGGGTACCATATGGAATGCTGGGGATTAAACCTAGGTAGGTAGCATGCAAGGCACTGCCTTACCCACTGTACTATAGCTCTGTCCTCTTTTGCATATTTGTATGCTAGAGCTAAGGCCTATTTTATAGACACAGGAAGACAGTTAAGACTATGCATTTATGTTATAGGAGTTAATCAACTCGGAAATAGTTACTTTTGGGTATCTGTCATATTTCTTAAAACCTCAGTTACTCCCAGATTGATTCTAGTTCCTTACACCCCAAAAGGAGGGTTCCATCACAGGAATGGATGATCTCAGAGCAAGCCATGAGTAAGCTGCCTTGGCCTCAACATGGGACCAATCTAAGTGTCCTGATATAATATCAGGACAGTATAATACAATAAGCTAAGAGTAAGGTCGTGGAATAAACTCTGTTGTGACCCAAAGATAAACATCAGATTAAGGACCTTATTGGGGTTAGGGAAAAAACAAACAAACAAACAAACAAAAAAAAACTAGCCAGAAGACTGTAGTCTGGAATATATAGAGAGATATCCCCTGAAATAGCCACACTTAATCCTGGGTGTGTAAAAATGTGTGTCTCTTACCGTATTTATACAAAATGACTAAAAATGTTAAGATGATTGTTCACCAGCTAAGGAAAGGATAAAACAACAGGCCAGGATTTTGCCTTTGCCCTGAGCTGGCCTATAGCCCCAGGGCAGGACCCATCTTTGGGGCAATATAGCTGTTTATTTTGCCCCCCGGAAGGAGGAATTTTTTATCCCTTATTGTTTCTAAATTCCATTACTTCTTGTAACTCCCTTCCTCAACCTTCTGCGAAGTATATAACTAGAAGACTTGTCTTGAATGGTGTGGATTGAGGTGGAGTGAAACTGATTTGGTTGAGGAGAGATTAAAAAGGAGAGCACTTCAGACTTTCAAAATCCTGTGGTCTTGTTCTTTTGTCGATCTGTTGGGTGTAACAGTTGTCAGTCTCAAATGCAGCAGGGGACCCTGCTGAACCCCAATATCTGTTGGGAACCCTGCTGAGCCCCAGCACTATCTCCCCACACCTTTCTAGGCATGTCAGATTCTCCTCCTACTGACCTGGAAATGCAGCTTATGGACACCCCCAATGACTGTCACATTGCGTCAGTACCTTCACTGTGTCTCCTCCCAGATTTGGGACTCCAATTCATAAGAAAACACAAGCCCCCATGAAGGAGATCTTAGAGAAGATTGTGTCAGGATGTGAGTTGTGAGTTAGTGTTTGGAAAATAAATAATTAAGTATGAATGAATGGCAGTGAAATGTGAAGCCACTTGTGTTGGTTGGAATAAAATACTTTATCTTAAAGGCCAGAGTCTCCCAGTTCCCAGCCAAGTTTTCTTAACACCAATTTAGGGTCCATTTCAGATCCACAGAGAGTGAGAGTGAGAGCAAGAGCGAGAGAGTGTGTGAGTGAGAGAGTGAGCTATAGCGCAGTGGGTACCACTTGATTGCTAGGATGGAAAAAAATTCATGATTCTTCTGATTCTGTTTGCATTTTTAATCATCTCCAAATGATTTTTATCCATAGAAAATGCATCTAATGAGCCCATAAAAGGTATATTATATGATAATAACCGCCACTTAGGACAGATCTAAAATTTCTAAATAGCTGATATTTTATCTTTAAGCTGTGAATTTAGTCATCAATGTCAAACATAAATCAGCTGATTGAAGGAAGGCAGAGATCTTGATCTGGGCAGAAAGCTGTGTGGAAACAACTACTGCCATATCGTTGTTGAAGAAACTTCTTCATTAAAGAACATGTGAAAATACTTTATAAACTTTTAATTTGGGAATTACTGGAAGACCACAACTAGCTGTGACAGGAAGTAAATTCAGTAACTAGCCAAGTCACTTACACATTTTAACATGTTGGTGCCAGCACTGCAATTTGTGTTAATTAAATCACATTCAAGAGTGAACCACTGGTGGTATGAACTGACATTAACATGTTCTCACTATCACTATAACTATCTTCCCGTTCATCATCTATTTGCTAGAGCGGGCACCAGTAATATCTCCATATGTCCTGACTCATGCTAGTAGAACCCAAAGGCATCCGCTTGCTCGAGGAACATGAGAGCCTCAAACCATTATATTAGGTCATCGGAATGACCTAATACAAATTTTACTGGTATTTGGCATATCAAATACGACACAAGCAGCTTGCCAGGCTTGCCGTGCGGGTGGCAGACTCTTGTAGTCACCTCTAAATAAAGCATTTATTGATGAACCACGTGGCCGCTAGAGGCCGCAGAGCCAGGCTGTGATAGTCTGGTCTGCTGGGTGGAGTTGTGACGAGAGAGAAGTCCGGATGTGGAAAATGGCGGCCCCCAGTGGAGTCGGGGGTGGTCGTCAGGTTTGTTGTGAGGCTCTGTTGGGGTGGCAGGCCAGGGCTAGAACCCGCCATGCCTCCCAGGGTGCCTCATGATTAGCTGGGCACAGGGAGAGCAAGTAGCAGCTCTGCCCCATGTCTGAGAGTCTCTGGTTCAGCATACCTGGGCCAGATTGAAAAAAAAAAACTGCTGCAGGGTGGGTGTCAATGATCCGGGCTGTGATAGTCTGGTCTGCTGGGTGGAGTTGTGACGAGAGAGAAGTCCGATGTGGAAAATGGCGGCTCCCATGGAGTCGGGGGTCGTCAGATTTGTTGTGAGGCTCTGTTGGGGTGGCAGGCCAGGGCTAGAACCCGCCATGCCTCCCAGGTGCCTCATGAGCGGCTGGGCACAGGGAGAACAAGTAGCAGCTCTGCCCCATGTCTGAGAGTCTCTGGTTCAGCATACCTGGCCCGGATTGAAAAAAAAAAAACTGCTGCAGGGTGGGTGACGATGATCTGGGCTGTGATAGTCTGGTCTTCTGGGTGGAGTTGTGATGAGAGGGAAGTCTGGATGTGGAAAATGGCAGCTCCCTGGAGTCGGGGAGGGGGAAGGTCATCTGGCTTGTTGTGAGGCTCTGTTGGGGTGGCAGGCCAGGGTTAGAACCCGCCATCCCTCCCGGGTGCCTCATGAGTGGCTGGGCACAGGGAGAACAAGTAGCAGCTCTGCCCCATGTCTGAGAGTCTCTGGTTCAGCATACCTGGCCCGGATTGAAAAAAAAAAAAACTGCTTCAGGGTGGGTGACGATGATCTGGGCTGTGATAGTCTGGTCTACTGGGTGGAGTTGTGATGAGAGGGAAGTCCGGATGTGGAAAATGGCGGCTCCTATGGAGTCGGGGGGTGTCGTTTGAGACTCTGGGGTGCCAGGCCAGGACTAGAACCCGCCACCCCTCGCCCATCCATCAACATGACATTAACATGTTGAACTACTTATTTTGAAAAAAATTTTCTACTTTTATGGAATCCATGAAAGAAGTTGCTCATACGTATGTTGGTTAAAATCTAGGAATGTGTTATAAAATATAAAACCAACCCATATGCAAGATAAGTCATTTTTTGCCTTATTTTTTTTTATTTCACCACCGTGAGATCAAGTTTGGGTTTACAGTTTCCCAGCACCCATCCCTCCACCAGTGCCCATTTCCCACCACCAATGTCCCTGATTCCCTCCCCCTCCCCTAGTCTGCCTCTATGGCAGGTTCTTTATCTCTTTTCTCTCTTTTTCTCTCTCTTCCTTCTCTTACTATTGTGTATTGAAACAATACACTTAGAGGTTATTATGTGTATCTTTTGCCTGTATTTAATGCTCAGTTCAAGGTGGGTAATAGCACTTTCGACAATTATTAGCATACTTTTCCCTTCTCTGTTTTACCTAGTCTCTGTCTCCCACATGTTTGTGGTAATTTCCACCTTTGACAAGACCTCCTGATCCACGTTTCGCCTGACCTTGGATATTGGTATCATAATATATATATATATATATATATATATATAACACACACATATATATATTATGTATATATATACACACACATATATATCATGCAAACATATATATATATCATTCAAACATATATATATCATGCAAACATATATATATATATTATGCAAACATATATATATATATCATGCAAACAAATGCATCATTCTATATCTGTCTTTCCTTCTGGCTAATTTTACTCAATATGATCCTCTCCATGTCCATCCATTTATAGGCAAATTTCATAATTTCATTTTTCCTACCAGCTGCATAGTATTCCATTGTGTAGATGTACCACAGTTTCTTTATCCAGTCATCAATTTTTGGGCACTCTGGTTGTTTCCAGATTCTGGATAAGACATTATTGACTATAATTTCTCCTCTGCAATCTTACTGTGTTCGTTTTGATTTTCCAGCATAGGAAAATTCCACACAGTATGTCAGTATTTCCCATATTGGACAATACTGCTCCCACAAGGTGGGTATTGGAGCAATCCAGGCAGCCCTGTAGTCTTGAGAACCACTTCAGAGCAGGAGGACAGGTCTTTGGTTTGTTTGTTTAAAGAGGGCAGATTTCCAGGAGGGCACTATGAGATTTTTTCTTTCCTCTGAAAAGAACATGGTAGAACAAATATGACTGGGAATCTCTAACCTACAAGTTGCCTAATACCTAGCAGATTTGTGCAAAATTTGCTTAGTAAGTAACCTGGTGATGAATTTCTATTTTCCCCCCATGTAGTAATTTGAATATTGAATTCAATATGCTCCAAACAGTAACAATTACAGTATGAGGTCAAACCATAATAGACCTCATGGTAATGAGGTCTATTATTATTATGAGGTAATAATAGACCTCATTACCATGACCTGAATGGTTTGAGACTCTCCATGTTCCTGGAGTGAGCAGATGCCCTTGGGCTACACTAGCACATGACAGGTACAACAGGGATGAATGGAGATGTTACTGGCGCTTGCTCAAGCAAATTGATGAACAATGGGAAGACAAGTGATACAAGTGATACAAATACTTTGAAAAGCTTATAGGGGTAGTTTTCTGGATAAGATCAATTTTTTATTATAACACCATGATATGTTGTTCATATCAAGTTGTTCATAACATAATTGATTTAGGCAATTAATGTTCTAATATCAATCCTAACACCAGTGTGACCTTCCCTCTATCAATGTCCTAATTTCTCACCCAACATCCAAGCCTGTCTCTTTAGCAGGCACAAACAAATTTACTTTGTATTTCTTGTTACAACACAAAGGCAAATGGAATAATAAAAAATAGATCAATAAAATTCAATTTATGATAATTCTATCTTATTAAAGTCATTGTCTAGGGGTTTATTTGGCTTGTTGGTACTAGTTGAACTGTCTATTATTGTTTTTGCTTATTGAGTTTGGTAGTCTTGAACACCCTATTTCCATCAGATTTTCTGTAATCTTACTGGGTTAACAGTACTATGACATTTGGAGGTTTTGTGTTGTTGTATATATGCTCTAGTTGCTATGGAGCTGGAATAATTTGGTGGCTTGGCAGCTTGATGAGGTTCAGTTGTGGATCTGGGCAGTGATGGGTGTAGCTGCAGGCTGTTGTGCCTTTTAGGCAGAAAGGGGAATCTACTCATCCCCATTCTGAGAAGGCTGCAGAGTTTTCAGCCCAGATGGGTCTATCTGGGAAGATTCAGCAACATCTTTTTGCAATTAGTTGTGCAGCTGTGCCATTTCTATGCTGGAAGATGTTGGATGTGGGCATGAACTGCTGGGCTTTCCTGTGGTGGTGGTGTGGGGGTGGCGGGGAGGAGGGGGGGACTCTTCTTTGCAATTCTGAGAAGTCTCCAGAGTTTTCAGCCCATAATGGTTGTGATCAATTTTATATTAATCAGTTATGAGGTCTGTGTAAGCAGTTTGAATTCCTGATTTTTCTTAATTACCTTAGATTATGGGTGCAGCTCATTGGCTAATTGTACTTTGAGACAACAATGGAAAAGAACAAAACACAACCAATTCTATTTGACACATGCCCTACTGAATTTTTGAGCTCACTAGCAATTTAAAGCTTTGTTGCTCTGGTATCACATTATTGCTTTTTGCTTACTCTTGAAGGTTGACTATGTGAATACATTTCAGAATGGTGGAGGAAATCAATGGCTCCATCTTTTTGGGCCAACTTTTGCAATGTAAATTCTTTTTCCTGAACAAAAAAAACCCCTACAAATTATCTGATGTATCAAGAAAGCAGATGGAGCTTTTGAAGGTAAGATGTCATTTAAAAGACTTTAGCCAATCAATTTTCTGTGACCCAATTTATCTGCCTTCAAAGGGTGAAGGACTGAGTTGAAGCTTTTGAGATTGGAATCTCTGGACCCAGGAAACTTGAGCATTTTGACCCTGAGGTCTCTACAACTAAGACAATCCTCTAGTATCTGACAGATCATATTTGTTGAATTCTATAACCTTGATCCTGGGCCTGTTTCCCTGTGAATTGTATCATCATTTTTGTTCGCCTCTGAAATGCATAGGACAAGAGGCAAGGTATATCTGCCTCTCAGCAGCAGTCAAGCCACAGAAATTCTGCAACTTTTAAAGCTGCAATGGCATCTGCAAGGAGCTGGGTTGTGTCCATTAGCCACCTCCACATGGGAAAATCTGTGTAACCTAACAGCAGGTCTTGGTCATCGCCACATATTGCTCCATGCAAATGCCTTTCTAAAATACCCAGTACTTAGTTCCTTTTCTTTTCTCCCAATGACCTTGACCACTAGATTCCAGTTTCTATCATGAGGATACCGAGAACCTATCTATAGCAGTATTTCTAACCATGTTCATATAGTTCACCGTATACCCCCCAGAATATTTCAAGAAGACACAAGTGAAAATCGCATCAATGAGGGTGGGGGCATGGCAAAAAAAAAAGACTAGGGCACCAACTGGTAGGGCAAAGGATGCACTGGGAGGAGAAAAGGCTGGAAGGGGCCACAGTTGGAAAAAAAAAGTTTAAATCCACTGATCCACAACTTACACTTTTCCAGACTTGGAATTTGTGGTTTCTCTCTCCCCCAACTTCTTCCCCACCACTGTGACCATAAGAAATATTTTCCTCCTCCACAACTTCTTATCCTCTATTTCTTTTACCTTTACACCATGTTCACTTCTCCTGTATGTCCCAGTTCTTTCCTCAGACTCTTCACTCTAACAGTCACACTTTCAGATACACACAACTCCTTTCACCTCCTTATTTTGCATAATCACCTAGCAAGCTTCACTGTAGTTACACCCAACTCCGCTGCTCTAAACTTGCACCTGTTTAGCTAAATGTGGCTAAAAAACAAAAAATACACCTCCCTGTGTTTCCTGTTGTCACTTTAAATTCATAGCATTTACCTCCAGTTGGCTCTGAGCGCAACTTGGCAATCCTTGTCTTTTTCACTCTCCCACTTCTTGGATACCTATTTGATAGCTTCTTTTCTCCCAATGCTCTAACATCCTCTCCCCTATTATCACTTGCAGCTGTCAACTATATTTTCTCTTTAAGACAACAGGCACAGAGAATTTCTCTGAGCCCCCACTAGTACATCAGTCCACCTACTGGCACCTGTGCTCATCCTCTGGCTTCCAGGCAGTTATTATGGAACAACTGGCCACAGACACTCAGCCTTGCAATCTTGGAGCAGATCCCACTGCTTGTCACTCACCCACAAAGATCTCCCACTCTTCTTGCTTTCACGTTCATTTCCCTCTATTGCATCATCCTTCCACCAGCCCCTACTATTCTGCACAGATTCTTGGCTCCCATTTGCAGAAAATTACTAAAAATTATGTCTGCTGATCATTCCAGACCACTCCTCCCATTACTTTCAAAAGGATAGTTTTGAGTAACTCACATTACTACTCACAGCATTGGTGCTTTGTCCCATATGACTCTCCCTAAAAAGCACAGTATAGGACATTGATAACCTCTACTTTGGGTAAATGCTTCAGTTCCTTCTCTTTACTCCAAACAATGGAAATACTTTGAAGCCCCTTCTCTCAATAGTCACTGCTTTGGTGCATTTGTTTTATACTTTAAGGCAACTAGTTCTAAATTTTTTAGTATTAGATTACAGAACAATTGAGAAGATGCTATATTAAATTTATAACCCAACCCTGATCTTATCACCCATCCAGTAGTGGAATGTTTGTTACAATGAATGCACCAGTATAGCACTTTTCACTGTAGTGGGTAAGTTACTTTTAAGCTTCTTTCTTTGTGCATGTACTTCCATGGGTTTGGATATATATATGATGGCATGTATCTACCTTTTAGGTGTTGTACAGAAAACTTTGACTACCTTAGAAATAAACCTGGCTTTCTACCTGTTTATCACCAACACCCTCTGACACAAGTACCTGGAAACCACCAACATTTTTATGGTCGCTATAATTTTATCTTTTCTTCAGAATGTCACATAATTGGAATCATAGAATCATTTCAGATTGGTGAATTTTACCTAGCACACTTTAGCCATGTCTTTTCATGGTCTGTTAGTTCATCTCTTAAATATCACCTCTTAAATATGCATTGAGTATATTCTGTAGCTTACCTATTTTCTACCAAAAGACATCTTGGTTGCTATCATTGTTTGTAATTGTGAATAAAGCTGCTATAAATATTTGAGCGTAGGGTTTTGCGTGAACATTAGTTTACAACTTAATTAGGCAAATGCCTTTAGGACTGTGATTGCTGGAAAGGCATAATAAAATGGCTCCTAAGCTATATATGACATTGCCAAGCTGATTTCCAAAGGGAGCCATTTCCCCATGTCCACTAGTAATAATAAGGTTTTCCAGTGCTCTAGTTCCTTTCTTGCATTTTGTATGATCAATTTTATAATTTTTTAGTATCAGAATAATTATAAAATGATCCCTTTTCTTGGTTTTAATATATAAGTAACAAATGACAAGGTGTAAATAATCTCTCAAGTCCATGTTGACTATTTGCATCTTATTTGAGATGTCTTTTCAGATCTTTTTGACTGAGATTTTCACTCTGGCTCTGGGCACCACATGTGGTGTCAAGGATTGAATCAAAGTTGACAGTATATAGGAAAAATCCTTAACCTAATGGACTAGTTCTCTATCCAGGGTCATGTCTTTACTTGATGCTCACACGCATTCTGAGTATAGTGCTTTCCAGCCCTGGCTGACACACATGCATGCTGGAATTGTGGGCACGCCTTGTAGCAGTACTCACATCTTTTCCATTTGTGGGCTCTGAGTGCAGTGTCAGAGACCCCCACATTCTGGTGAGGCACCAAGGCCCCACACAAGTATGTTCTGTGAATGCAGGAATTAAATTCCTGGTCTCATGTGCACAATGCAAGGGATTTTACCATTGAGCCATCCCCAGGCCATGGGTTGTTTTTCAAATTATTTTTTAATTTTGGGATTTTGAGTCATACCCCAAAGTGCTCAAGGCCTACACCTGGCTCTGTGCTCAGGGGTCACTCTTGGTGGATACTGGGGGACACATATGTGCCAGGAATTGTAACATGCAATGCAAGTACCTTACTCACTGAACTGTCTCTAGTCCCTACATTTTATTATTGAGATTTAAGAGCTATTTGGATTTCAGTTGTTTCTTTTTTTTAAGGTAAGTGGTTTGCATACATTTTCTCAGTCAGTTCCTTAGCATTCTCATGCTTAAGTGTGCTTTGTGTACAGTAGAGGTTTTTGGTTTAATGAAGTTCAAATAATTTTTTCATTTTATTGAGAGTGCTTTTGTATTACTCACCACCAAATCCAAGGTCACTTCGATTTTCTCCTGTGTTATCTTCTAAAATTTCTATAATTTTACATTTTACTTTAAGGGCTATAATTCATTGAGTTACATTTTGTGAAAACCACATATACTTATACTAAAATTTATTTTCGCCATATGGCTAATTGTTTTTTGCACCATTTATTCAAAATAATGACCCTTCTAATGCCATGGATTGACTCTTCTGTGAAATATAGGTTGACTAAACCTGTGTGTCTATTTCTGGGCTGTTTGTGTTCTTTCATTCATTAGTTTATAAACATTCCACCAATATTATGCTTATTAACCACTATATTTTCATAGTAAGTGTTGAAGCGAGATAGCATCAGCACTCTCTCTATTTTATTTTTCTCTCTAATATTGTGCTGGCTAAATTGGGTATTTCCCCCCCTTTTTTTTTCCTAAATTGTGTATTTCAAAAAATGTTTAGAGCCAGTTCATTGACAACCGCCCACAAAAGAACCTTGCTGTATTTTTGATCAGAATTGCACTGAATTTCAGATTTGTA
This sequence comes from Cryptotis parvus, assembly GCA_021461705.1. Lineage (NCBI taxonomy): Eukaryota > Metazoa > Chordata > Mammalia > Eulipotyphla > Soricidae > Cryptotis > Cryptotis parvus. Next base: position 34,067 of record JAJIBD010005902.1, on the reverse strand, counting down.
AAGAACTAGCACTGTTGCAATGTTAAACATTTCTATATGTGCATGTGGAATATCTGCATTTGTTTAGCTCTCTAATTAGCTCTTTTGCAAGTGAGTTTATATTTCTCGTAACGATCCTGTACATAATTGACCAGATTTATACTTAAGCATTTCATGTTTGATGCTAATGTGGTGGTTTGTCTATAATTTTGAATTCTATTGCTTACTGTTGCTGAATAGGACTGCTATACAGAAGCACACGTTAAGTATCTTTGTATCCTGCAGGTTTGTTATATTTTTGGATTTATATTATGCTTTGTACTTGTTGATTCTTCTGGGTTTCCACCATAGTAGTAATGTCATCTGTGAATAAAAAAGTTTGATTTCTTCCTTTCAAATTTATTTATCTTTTCTTCACTTTTCTGGTCTTACCACTTCTAGGAACTTGAATTTCTGGTACAATGAATAGGAACAGTTAGAAGGAGCATTCTGTCTTGGTTCACAATTTGGGAAATGTAAAATACCTTGTTTCATATTGTACGTACTTTGTTGTAGGATTTATTGTTGAACTCTCTCTTTTTGGCGTTTGGGCCATGTCCAGTAGTGCTCAGACCGTATACCTGGCTTAGGGAAATTTATGCAGGTAGCAGTCAAATCCTGGTCGACTGCAAGCAAGATGAGTGCCCTACTTGCTATAATCTCTCTCTGACCCAGTTATTGATACTTTTAGTCAACACCTCTATTCCTGGTTTCTCAAGTATTTATCATGAAGAGTGTTGGTGTTTGATCAGAGGCTTAATATTTTTTACCATTTATCATATAATGATATGCATTTTCTTTGTATTGGTGATGTTAATTGATTTCTGAATGTTGAGTCAGACCTGTATATACTGTTTGATGTTTTATTATGACTTTAAAAGCTTTCTGTTTGTTGGTAATGCCTGAACAATACCTCCAGTCTAGACTGTTCAGTTATCTCCTAACGGTTTCTAAATTCCAGGTCTTTAGTAGCAAAAATACTTCTCTCATAGTCTTTTTTTTCAATCACAGTAAGTGCTATTCTTTCATTGCCTGTTGTAGAAAAAACTATAGTACTTGGCTCCTTTGCAGGAGAACCCAGCAGTATAGAAACAATATTTCTATACTTTTGTGACATTCTTCCAGAATGGACTTGGCATCCAAGGGCATGACAGAGACATAGAAAAGGCAGAGACAGATGGTATGGGTACCCTTGGACTCCAAATCTATTCTCCCATAGACTAGACAATCAAAGAAAGATGAACTGTGCAGCTATAGTGGTATGAAGAGTTCCCTGAAGTAGCATAAGGTTCAAAAATATACGTTTAACTAGAAAGCCAGTGGTATGCTTTATTGTGTGAATCTGACAATGATTCTAGCAGCAGTTCTCTGCCTGATATCTCAAGTGAGATCACAAATACTGTGGCATGGAGAGAAATTTATAATGAGGGAGACTATAAGTCTCTTAGAGCTATTCCGATTTATATCTGTGTAGATGAGTTATTTAGTCTTGGTGCCTGATTTCATCCTTTTTAGCAATGTCGCAATTTGGATGATCAATTTATAGAGATTTACATAGTTTCTGGAGAAGGTACTACCATAGAGAAGACTTGCAGAGAGGATTCAAACCGATTTCCTATTCTTGTCAAGTGCTTGGGTCAATCACTGAACTGAAACAACAGGAGCAGGTTGTGTTCTATGCTGCCATATGCTGGAATTCGAGGATAATTTCATGGATATAGAGATGCTTCCAGAGAAAGAAAAAATGACCTGCAGTATCATTAGGGATGTGTACATAATGGGAATATTGCTGATTCTGAGAAACTACATTGCATTATAAAGAGCTGAGTCAGGGAAGGCAGCCAGGAGGAGCCCTAGGCACTGGAGAGGAAATGAGTTTCAAGAGTCAGCTTGCTGGGAAATGAGAGGATGAACATTAAACAGGAACTTCTGGTGCTGGTGGAGATTTCAGTGTATCTCTACTGAGTCTCTTGGTCTCTGGCAAGTCCCTCAAACCACACATGCATTAGTTTAGAAGGATACCAGGAATTTGAGCGAAAAGACCTGTGGCCTTTGTTCATTAGAAGTTCAACTTTTTAAACTAATATTATACCACCATTAGATATACAATTACAAGATGTTCATGTTTTAATTTTGGTTCTACAGTTTTCCAACATCCATCCCTCCACCCCTGCCCATCTCCCATCACCAATGTCCCCACCTTCCTCCCCCTTCCCCCAGCCTGACTCCATGGCAGGTTCTTTATCTCCTTTCGTTCTCTCTTTCTCTTTCCTCGCTTCCCTTTCTTGTACATTGTAGATTGCAATATATTCTAGAACATGATTGATTCCACAAGTTTGATATACTGCGTCCAGACCACAAAAATGGTGGCTATTTTGGTGAGCGGGTCTCATCCATCTGCTTTCGAGGCCCTACAGAGGTGATGGGCCCACTCCCAAAACCCATCTTGCCTCCTGGGAGCCTCATGGTCAGCTGAGCTAGGGGAGAGCCGGATGACAGCTCTCCCCTCGTGCATCTGAGTCTCTGCATCATGGCCAAGAGCCCTTAGACAGTTTGTGGGCGGGGCCATCAGGCCTCTGGGACAGGTTAGAGAGGGGAATGGGTACTCTAGCTCCATCTCCAGGAACCCCTGATGACCACCGCCTCTGAGAGCCACCTACTTGGACTCGAACTCAGCTGCTCTGAGCTGGTCTTGAGATCAGCGTCCCTCTTGCATGAGTTCTGATTAGCTGTGGGGTTTGGACCGTGAAAATGGGGATATTATGGTGAGCGAATCTCATCCGGCTGCTTCCAAAGCCCTACAGAGGTGATAGGCCAACATCCAAAACCCATCTTGCCTCCTGGGAGCCTCATGGTCAGCTGAGCTAGGGAGAGCCGGATGTCAGTTCTCCCCCATGCATCTGTGTCTCTCATTTTTCTCTCTATCTCTATTTCTGTCTCTGTATTTCTCTCTCTTCTCCTATACCTTGTGACTTGCCTTATGGTTTATGATGCAGTTATCTATGTGCATATTCAGTACTGAGTTCTAGTGTGACATTATAGTTCCTCATTTTCCCATCAAGCTCCCCAGTTTGTTCAACTACAATGATCATTATGTTTTGCAGATGTGAAAGATCCTGGGAGGGACCTGGTTCTAGCCTACTTTGTTATCTAAACCTCTTGAGCGGCTGCACACTATCACAACTGTGTGTCTGGTCTGCCCCTTGTCTGGTTCATCTGTTTTGGAGGCTGTGAGCCCATAGCCTTGCCCACTGGCATGGAGAGGGAGAAGCCCAAATCCCTGCTCCAATTCCCACCAGCATGGCTTCCCCTCACATGACTGTTTTACCCTAGGAGCTATGTTGTTCTAGGCAGGGGACTAGCTGATTCCTCAGAGACTCCATGTGGGCTGGGCAGTGCAGCTGTGCATCTGGTCTGTCCCTTGTCCAGTTCATCTCTATTGTTACTGTTTATGGAATATTGAATACACCACGGGTAGCTTGCCAGGCTCTGCCATGGCTTGGGTTCATCCCAGGGGGCCCAGTCTTTTCCTGTGTTAGACCATCCACCATTCAGGGCCCATAGGGAAGAGTCCTGGGGGGTGTAGACAAGGCTATCTCCTGTCTGCCACCTGCCAATGTTGCTGGGCACCACAGCCACACTGCAACACCTCGAGGGGCAGGTAGCCCTAGAAGTTCAACTTTGAGAGGGAGAACATATACCCCATTACTAGATAAGATTTTTTGATCTCATGTATCCAAATACTCAGGTAGTGTGCACATAATAAAAAGCATATCACTATCACTATCTTCCCATTCATCATCTATTTGCTCAAGCGGGCACCAGTAATATCTCCATATGTCCTGTCTCATGCTAGTAGAGCCCAAGGGCATCTGCTTGCTCCAGTAACATAAAGAGCCTAAGACAATTATATTAGGTCATGGGAATGACCCAATATAATTGTTACTGGTATTTGGCATATCAAATATGACACGGGCAGCTTGACAGTCTTGCTGTGTGGGTGGCATACTTTTTGTAGTCACCTCTAAATACAGCATTTATTGATGAACCAAGTGGCTGCATGAGCCAGGCTGTGATAGGCTTGTCTGCTGCTGGGTGGAGTTCTGATGAGAGGGAAGTCTTATGTGGAAGATGGTGGCCCTCATGGAGTAGGGGAGTCATCTGGCTTGTTGTGAGGCCCTGCTGGGTGGCAGGCCAGGGCTAGAACCCGCCATCCCTCCCGGGTGCCTCGTGAGCGGCTGGGCACAGGGAGGGCAAGTAGCAGCTCTGCCCCATGTCTGTAAGTCTCTGGATCAGCATACCTTTTTTTTTTTTCAATCTGGCCTAGGTATGCTGATCCAAAAAGCACATACACACAACTATATATATTGCAGAGTATAAAATGCAAAAAACTCCTTTAAAATACCATTTGTTGTTTTTGGTATGGGAGGTCACACCTGGTGGTGCTTGGAGGCCACTCCTGGTACTGCTTGGAGGACCCTCTAGTGCTGGGCGTCAAACTTAGGTTTTCTGCATACTTTGCATGTGTTTAGCCTCTTTCTAGCCCCTCTACTAAGAGATGATTCATGATTAAGACAACACTGAACAGCTACAGTAATGGAAAATAAAATGTGATTGCTGTGAAGAAATAGAGCTCTGTTGAAAATCATGTAGAATTAAAAATAAAAAATAGTGGCTCAGGGACAAGGTGGTTCTCACCCCTTTCTTCGCTCCCACCCAATCTGGAAGGGGATAGAGAGGGTTGATGAGTGAAAGAAAAAGTGTGGGCTCCCTTACAGAGTGACTTTCCAGCCTCCTATGGGGGTGACGTGCTTCTCTCTGCTCTGTGATCATGAGCATTCCCCTTCTAATACCAACCTCCAGAGCATAGATGTCAAGGCCAAAGATATACTGTCTGGCATCAGAAAGTATAGGAAGATCCCACAACTAAAGTATGTAAGCAGATGTGCCCTGTGCAGACTAAGAGCTTGATCATTAGTGGCAAAGAGAACCAGATAAGGAAAAATATAAATTATCTTTCTGAGTAAGACATTTTACTAAGGCGAGCAAACATTCTATCTCCTGTCTGCTGAGAGGATTATCTAGCCAAGGTGGTGGAGCTGGCACTGGCTGGTGAGAGCTGATTGTGCATATAATGGCCCTGCTCCACTTTCTGTACTATCATAAAGGAGGCTTGAAATCAGTTATGGTAGAAGTATTAGGCAGAGGTAGTAGAGAAGTAGAAGCATAATATAAATCAGAACTGGTTTAAGAAAACTAGAAAATTGTATGCTAAATATTTACTAAGGGCAGCACTGGCCATGACTCCGATAACAGAGCAGAAAGATCTGTATTGAACCATGTCCTGTTCTATAGAGAACTGTCACACATCTGTGGGCTTGCTTTGCTGGAAGGGATACTGGTCTGACCTGACTCCACCCCAGCTGAAAGAAGGAAGTCTCTTTCAACCACCATGTCCTGTGTGATTCTTATTCTGGACTGGGCATTTTTCTCTAGAGCTGTGCTTACATTGTAGAATAACCCTGCTGTGACCTTAACACCCTGGACCTTCCATGGCTTCTTAAGGGCTTAATTGTTTACATGGGGATGATAAGACCGAAGAAAACCAACAGTGCTCTTCTGCCTGAATCTCATTACATGCCTGGAAGTTCATGGACTGAGTAGTTAGCCTTATTACACAAGTCTCTCAGGGATGATTTCTGAACATGACAAGTATTTTTAAAAGTGCCCTAAGCCCAGATAATTGCAAATTACATTAGATGAAATGCAATTTGACTGTGAATTGATTTTTACCAGAACCTCAAACCCAACCCAGGATGTATGATGATGATGCACACAACTATGAACTGTTTGGATACATAGTTAAAATATCGAAAGAAAATCAGGCCAGAGCAATAGTACAACAGGTAGGGCCCTTGCCTTGCACGTGGCTGACCTATGTTTGATCCCACACATCTATATGGTCATCTGAGCCTGCCAGGAATGGACTATAAGTACAGAGCAAGGAGTAAACCCTGAGCACCACTGGGTATAGCCCCCAAATTAATTATATATACATATTAATTGTATATACGTATATGTTTTAAAAGAAGAAAATCACAGCTACTTATACTCATGAGTTTTGTTACTATATTTAATTTTTCTTAAAATAGGTCTCAGGACCCAGAGGTGAAAGGGGAAATCAGTTGTTGGAAAATACAGGTATGGAAATTGACACTTGGAGGAGGCAAGTAGCCTCCTGGTGTGGCAACTCATCGCTGAGGAGAGGCTTGTGCAATGGTATCACACATAGCAAGGAAAAACAAGATGGGGTTTATTTATATCTGGACCCCAAAGATCGCAATAGCAGATTGTTGAGAAGTAATTGGATATAATTTGTTTTCAAATTTAGTCATCAAAAAATACAGTTCTTGTTATCAGAGCTCACTGGAACTCTGGGATTTGTCTGCTTCTGGCATCCAATGTGTTCTTGTCCTTGAAGTGGCCTGTGAGTGATCAACGGTATCTGGTATTTTCACTCTGAGAGATCCTGGAAGTGCTGGAGGGAAGGGAGGTGTCAAAGCTATAAACTATATATATCCTTGCCTGCCTGCCAGGAAGTCATGTGCAAGTCTTCCAAACTTAGAGTCGGGTGAGAGAGTATGAGAGGAACAACTGAAAGCCAAGAAGTACCAGAGTGCATTTTTCTATTCATTTCTCCTTCCTAATTTACTTGGAACCATGTTTTAAGAAAGGCTGAAAAAAAAAGTGAGCTGTCAGATGTCTGGAAAGGAAGATAAAATGAGGCAATGAGAACTATAAGGGAAGGAACAGGAGGGCTCAGCTCCCTGGACATGTTCTGCATCTCCACCACAGGGGGCACTTGTGACGGGCGACTTCCTGGGAACCCACATAAAGAGCAAATACAATTGGTCACATCTTACAAAGGCCAATAAAAGCAAAGCAAACCAACAGCTCAGAAACAATAAAGCTCTTCTTGAGCCCTTATGGACACTTCTCTGTGAGGGGTCCATCTGCTGGGAGGGCCTTTTCATTTACCATGTTTCTTGATAGGCGCTGATGGCATTGCATCAAAATGCAACCCAGGTAACCAAAGCACTGAGCCAGGTTGCCAACACACAGGCAGGAGAGCAGATCTGGGTTTATTTATTTGTTTTTAGTAGAATGGAAAGAATGAATAGCCTCTAGACAAGAGGCTATTTAGCCTGCAGTCCCCTTTACAGAAAAAAAAACTCGCCCCCTTGACCTACCTTGGAAAGTTACCTTCTTCAAACAAATAAAGTCCTCCCACAGCACCAGAAACTACTACTGCTCCCCAGAATGTTCCAGTGCCCCTTGAGGGGTCTTTTCCCACTTGTGGAAACTGTTCTAGATGGTGTTTCACTATCTATAAGTTTTTGATGAATTTCATTTGATACATTTATATTAAAGTTTCATCAGATATTATATGGAATAATATAACTTTGCAGGATAAAGTAAAATATTAGCATCCTAGATAGCATCTGGTGTGACAAAGAATGTGTCTTACCATCCCTGTGTTATCTCTCCAGCCCCAGCCCGAAGTTTGTTCTTTAATCCTATTAGTGGTCTCTCCTTGTCTGGTTTTCAAGTATCTCCCCTGTAAATTATTCCATATGTAGGTGTAGATCGGTTGTGTCCACATAAGGGAGTCCAGCTTTCTCATATGTCACCATCTTGAACCCATCTCGTCTTAACTACTCTTACCTAAAGCTTTGAAAACCCTCCCTTCATTGGATTTGATGTTCAGTACTTGTTCTACATCAGAAGCGTAGGCTGGCCTTGAGACTAGAGTTCATTCCTGCAACAACATCAGAGGAAGTAGTGATCAGCACAAATCCAGTAGCAGAAACAAATATCCTCTGGTGGCTAAGTCAATAGGCCTGACATCATGACAAGAGGAAGCCAAGCACACACATGGCCACCTGTTCCATTCCTAGACCCAGCCAACAGCTGCACAAACTATCAGACACATGAATATGCAAGCTTTCGGAAACCAGCTCCCAGACTTTCATATGGTCCTACTGATACCATGTGAAGCTAAAATGGCCTGTCACCAAGCTAGGGCCAAACTGCAGATTGATAAGCAAACCAAGTGTCATTGCATTCAACCATGATATTATTGGGGTGTTATTTGCCACACATACGCAGCAATAGAAAATGAAGTAAAAAGCAGAATTCTATCAGACATACATTGCTCTAGCCGTCATGCTCACAGACACATGACATTACTGCCTGTCAGCTTTACTGTGCTATCACTCATGCACCACCACCTACGGTTTTAGTCAATGTTGATTACATCCCTCTGATACAGTACCTACTCATGTTGTTGGTTTCATCTATGCTTTTCTGAATTCTGCCACTGCTTAAAATCTATCATTTATGCCATGCAATGCACATCTGTTGTCTTGCCTGTCTATATTTAGGACTGTTGATCTGATTCCAACTCCTTCACTTTCCTTTGGAGACACCAGTTTTTCTCTCCATTGATCCAGAGGCTGCAAATGGAACAGACTCTGGCTTCTAGTATAAGGTGGGCAAGTGCCCCAGGCTTAGCCCATCGGCATTTTCCACGTTCTTGGCCAGTGTGTAAGCTCATGCCCTAAGTGGTTCTATGGAGACTGAATTCTGGACTTTTCTCGGAAGTTGATCACTAGTGCCTGCTGAACTATGAGGTTGTCAGCTCAGGGCTGCCAGTGGCACACAGAATGAACACCTACCTGAGAATGAAGCCAAACCAGGAGCAGAGCCAAGTGACAGGCTTCTCAGCATTTCCAGGATAGCTGAATATATCCAGGTCTCTGCCCACAATTTCCAGCTTTGTGAGAAAAGCAGTTCTCTTTTTGGTGGGAAGCTGGATAAGCTAGATTGCCATTACTTGGTAACTTAAGAGTTAATGGTAGAGACTACATCTTCCTAACCAGTAGAGAAATTCCTGAATGTTTTTATTAAGGACAATTCTGTCTGTGGATTTGAGACACAAACATCATGTAGGATAGGGTGTATTAGCAAAGCTTAACCTTTTCCCCTACTATCCACCCCTTCATTGGAGTTTGTATAATCCCATTTGATTACAGCCCTTAGCTTCATCCATTTGTAGCGCAATTAGCAGCATGCTGCATAAGCTTTGTGAGCACCAGAACCATTCAAACTATCTGATTAGAATGCTATATGAAAGCTCAGGTATTCAATGTTTTCAGTAGATATTCCCCGTTCACGTTGCACATAATTTGGGTCTTGTGAGTGGCTGCTGAATGCTATGTATATCTTAGCATTCATATAATATCTCTAAGGAGTACTAGATAATTTTTATGGAATAATTATGTGTCAAGCATATGGGCCATCTCGGTAATTTCTCAAAATGACACAAGGAAGTATGCCTATTCTTTCTTTTGCACTGATGAAAAAAACAAACTTGAAAAGTTAGAATAAGTCTCCAACATATGTCCTTAGCACAAAACACTGAGCTTAGAGCAGTGTATCATATAGAATACATGGAATTTTCTGCTTGAAAATCATTTGTAAATGCTTATTTTGAATGAAGATAAATTGATGGGCTACCTAGGTTATCATAGCAACTCAGTCACAGTTGGGGCGGTAGTTAGGGTAAGCAGAAATTTGGAAGTCACTGTCATAACCCAGATTGCAGGAGCAAATTGCCTGTGCTTTGTTCTTCCCACATCTGCCACAGATGTAAAAAATATGACAAGAGTAAAAATTGCAAAAGCCTTTGCTAAAAAGTGTTGCAGACGCAATGGCTGCCAGCCAGGAAAACTAAGCATCTCTGGTTGTCACAAATACATAATAGAACAAAGACTCTCAGGCTGCAAGAAAGATGATAGCATTGGGAATGAAGAGCTTATGAGGAAGTAAAAAATAAAAATTGAGCTAAGGGAAAATGGAGATAGAAGGTCCTGGAAGGTGTCAGGAAGCCTTGTGCAGAGTTCAAATGAGTACAGGCAAGAAAGATGTCATTTGTAGAACAATGAGGTAGGTTTATTACCCCTCTTGGTAGAGAAGAGGCTCACTATTTTATAAAATTCTCATGGTACTTTGGAGATATGCTCTTATCAGGGAAAAATGATTGGTTAATCTTTTCTTATAGTGCAAAAGTTAAAATATTTATGTAGAGTCTGGAAAGAAGGTACGAGAGGTATGGTGTTTGGTGACATGCCCTACTGAGCTCTAGGTTCCGGCTACATTTAGCTTATGTTAAGAGCTATTCCCTGCCTTAAGGGAATCTCTGGAGCAGACACAATGGGAGCTTGGTCAGGGTTGGATTGATTTCATAATTTTATATGGCAAAAATATTATTATTCTGAATCTTGCTTGCTCCTGTTCAATACTCTTCCTATCCCATGGGTCCCCACAAGGGACAGTCATGTAGATAATACTTGACCACGTTGGATCATCCATTATGTAATCAGTTCTCCTAATTCAAAGAGACATGTCAGTGCATCTCTGGGAAAATTGAAGTGTCTCTGATTCTAAAGGTAATACCAAAGTGAATTATTCTGACAGATTTTGGACCTTAGTGGAATATAAAGTCTGGAATCAGCTGGCTATATATTCATGGTAAGAAGTATTAATGCCATTTTCTACAAATTACGTTCTGAACTGTTTTCTGCTTCAGAGATACAGCCCCTCCCTGCTCTGCTAGGGAGATTGTATCTCAGGAAGTTAACTTTGGCATTTGTGAAGCTTGAGCCTAAGGGCCCACCTGAATATCTGCACTGAAGTATTGAGATACGGTCACTTACCTGGCTTCCTCTCTAGATAGCCCAGGCCATGATGGGCTGGGCTGGAAGTTTAAGTTTTTGGTGGGCTTCTATCTATAAAATAAGCTAGGAGAAATGGATTTTTGGCCATTTTGACTCCTCTCACCATCTGCCTCCTCTCTCCTTGTCTCTGTTCTCTTCCCTGTTGGGCCTTAGCACATGGTAGCAGCCATCTTGGCTTAAGATTCTAAACAGGAACCTAATGCTTGGGGGTTTCCTGTTACTGAATTGTATACCAGAACCTGTGAGAGTAAAGCCTTTTGAAACTGCGCTGGATTCATGAGTCTTTTTCTGTCTGGTGGCTGCTGATCCCCTGAGGCTGGAGGGGTTCCCTTGACCCTGATTCTAGATTTTGTCAGGGAACCCAGCATTCTCTGACAAGTGGAAGTCCCACCAAGATTCCTCCTGCTCCCAGGTTTCATTGGGGAACCAAGAGGTCTCTGACAGTAAGGTGGTTCTCTTGGATGTGACCAAACCCTGTTTGGTCCTATCCCTGGTGCCATACACATATAGTTCCCAGAACATCACCAGGGCTCACTCCCGAACACAAAGCCTGGAGTATCCCCTTAGCATGGCAAGGTATGTCCCAAACTTCATCCAACTCTGATACAGATGAAAAGTGACATATTTATTTCACCTACCTTCCTGATAGGTTCTATTCAGAGCCTTAGAAATGTCTTCCCTTCTGCTATCCATGGTCCCTTCCCCACTGGCACTGGAAGTTAGACTGAAGGAGCTCCATGAACTGAGAGAACAGAGATGAGCAGACTTTTTTTTGCAGGTTTGGTCTATATGTTCCTGCAATAAGCTTAGCACTCCATGAAGGCAGGTTGCTCTCTCACTCACTTCTGTGTTTGCAGAGCCTAGCACAGAGTGGGTGCTGAAACAGTATGGGAGAGAATTGACACTTGCTGGTGATTATCTTGGAGGATGCAAGTCTGTTCTTTATTTTTTGTGAGTTTTTATCCTTAATTTTTATTGTACCACTGTGAGATATACAATTATAAGGATGTTCATAATTGGGTCTCTGTCATACAGTGTTCCAGCACCCAGCCCTCCATCAGTGCCCCATTCCCACCACCAATGTCTGAACACTCCCTCCCACCCAACCCCAGCCTGTCCCTATAGCAGGCACCTTTTTCTCTTTCTCTCTGTCTCTATCTCTGTCTCTGTATTTCTCTCTCTCTTCTCTTACACTTTGTGGTTTTGCCCTATAGATATTAATGGTTTATGATGTCTCTATGTGTATATTCAACAGTGAGTTCCAATGTGACATTATAATTCCCCATTCCCCATCAATCTCCCCAGTTTGTTGCAACTAGAATGATCATTACAGTGTATAAATGTGAAAGGTCCTGGGATGGCCCTGGTCCTAGCTTCCATTATTGTCTAAGTCTGTCGTGTGGCCACTCTGAGGCTTGTGCCAGAGCAGCTGTGGATTTGGAATGTCTCTCATCCGGTGTTGCTAGCTTTGGAGGCTGTGAGTCCGCAGCCATGCCCACCAACATGGAGGTGGAGGAATGGGAAGAGGAGTCTAAATCCCTGCTCCAAGTCTGGCCAGCGTGCCATTCCCTCTCCCCCACCCCCCGTGCTTGTGTGCGCGAACCCTAGAAGCTATGTTGGACTTGGCCAGGGATGAGCCATTTATCGTCCTCTGGAACTCCATGGGCTGCTACATGTGGGGCCAAACGGTGAAGCTATGGGTCTGGAGTGTCTCTTGTCTGGTGTTGCTGGCTGTGGAGGCTGCGATCACAGCCATGCCTGCAGATATGGAGCAACTTTTTTCTTTTAAAGCAATGTGTATCCAACAACTGTGTTTCCATGAATTCTACATTTGCTACTATGTGACTGGAGAGATTCTGATAATGAGTCACATTTATACACAGAAATGGAGATATGGGCAGAGAATGGCCTTTCACAAAGGACAGTCGCTTCCTTCTGATTAATGCAGTTTACCTAGAGGCTTGAGGTCTATAGTTGTTACTGGTATTTGGCATATCAAATACAACACGGGTAGCTTGCCAGGCTCTGCCACACAGGTGGCATACTCTTGTAGTCACCTCTGATCTCCAGTATTTATTGATGAACTGTGTGGCCGGCAAGCCAGGCTGTGATAGGCTCTTCTGCTGGGTGGAGTTCTGACGAGAGGGAAGTCCATATGTGGAAAATGGCGGCCCTCATGGGGTGGGGGTTCATCTGGCTTCTTGCAAGGCTCTGCTGGCATGGCGGGCCAGGTATAGAGCCCGCCATCCCTCCTGGGCACCTCGAGAGCAGCTGGGCACAGGGAGAGCCGGTAGCAACTCTGCCCCATGTCAGCGAGTCTCATTCCCATGACCTGATGGAATGCTTTGAGACTCTTTATGTTCCTGGAGCAAGCAGATGCCCTTGGGCTCTGCTAGCATGAGACAGATGTATGGAGATGTTACTGGTGCCCGCTTGATCAAATCAATGATGAACGGGAAGACAGTGATACAGTGATCTAGAGGCTTTGATCTTAATCTAAAAGCAGCCTAAGAGGCAAGTCTTATAAAGATGCCAATAAAAGAAAATCTTAGGAACATCATTTTGAGAGTAAAACTTTCTAGGCTTGGTTTTAAACTGTTGCAAGAGATGTGAGATACCCTCAGTTCCATCCTGGAGAAGTCCTTTCCTAAAACGTCTCTTAGCCTGAGTGACATATACACATATTGCAGAAGTATGAATAAGAAATACAAATAGAATATATAGAATATGTAAGAATATGTAGAATATATAAGGTTTATTTAGAGAGGACTAAGGGATATTGCAATGCTATTGAAGATCAAGTAGAATACAGAAGAGATATGTACGTTAATTGTATTCTTTCCAAAATCTCATAATAAAACTATTATTTCTTAGATCTCACACTATGTTATAGAGCTAGATACTTTCCAACATACTGTAAATGATAATTTTCAAACTTTTTCTTACTCCCTTTCACAAGATAAAATAGTTGTGAACTTATTAAGTATTATTTTCATTTATTTTATTTTGCTCTATATATAACATTCAAAATATTTAATGAGGGCAGTGCATCAATGACTTACTGTAGTGTTTTCATGTCATTATATAATCTTTAATTATAATTACTTTTCATGTATTTACAAATATTGCTTAGAAATTTACATAATCTTTTTGTGTGCCTTTGGATCATACCTGGTGTTTCTCAGGGATCTCTCCTGGTGGGGTTCAGGCAGGAGATCAACTGTGGTGCTGGGGATTGAATCCATGGCAGTCTTGAGTAAGGCAAGTGCCCTACTTTTTGTGCTATTACTCTGGTCCTGAGAAACTTAGATAATTTTTGACCAAGAAAGGAGAAATTATAATTTAGTTCAGTTATGGATTATCAATATAAATCCAACTTCACTTAGCATCTGTATTACGTGAATTCAGTTAATTTATGATACATTGTATGTTTTTGTTTCTAAATTGCAGGGTAAGCTGAAAGGCATTTGGCAATAAGCTCCCATAAATAAGACATTTCAGATATTAGGATATTTCTTTTATAAGAGATAAAAGAGTCAGTTTAGTCATCATGATTTCTTCACTCATCAGCTGGAACTGCTTACTGTTCTGTGCTGCGTGTTGACCTGTGGGAATGTCTTTTCAGGCATCGACCACAATTAACCTGGGCTACAAGATCAATGCATTACAGACTGGAAACTGGCTTAGAAATCAAGATCAAGGTGCCAGCTGACAAGGGTTTCCTTCTCTGCTTAATCATGTAGGGTAAGTAGTTTCTTACTCATGTAAAGTAAATACTTTCTCATGGAAGTAGAAAAAGCACTGGTTTCTCTAATTTCTTGGGCATTAAATCTATCCCCATTTAATTATCTAAACCACTCTTACTGGATCATTTCTCCAAAAATAGATTCATTTTGATGTAATTCATGCTTTGTTTCTAAGACACAGATTGACAAGGAGGAGGACTAGAGCTTTAGCAGAAGAATTAGTGGGTGCAGGGCATATTCTATTCTGGAGTCACCCACACCCTAACCGTGATAACTTTGTGGGACACTGACACATTCTCTTGCTCCTCTCAAGAAATAAAATTATTGTTTTTCCCTCTCCACTATCATTCTGATCCCTTTTCTCCCTCCGCCATCAAGCTGTCACAGCACATCATTTCATTCAAGAGGGGGCCCATACATCTCTTTGGGATCTGATGGACCTGTTAATATAAACAAGAGGGATCTAAAGGTCCAAATGGGCATACATATTCAATACCGGAATTCAAACCCCAGAGACAGTCAATGTGATGCCAATTTTTAGTGCTTTCTGGAATGCAAGAATGCAAGATAAAATTGAGAATGGAGAGGAAAGGACTGGCTTTATTTTTTTAAAAAATTACACCAAAATGAGATATATAATTACAAGGATGTTCATAATTGGGTCTGTCAGTGTTCCAGCACCCATCCCTTCACCAGTGCCCCATTCCCACTACCAATGTCCTCACATTCCCTCCCACCCACCACAGCCTGCCTTTATAGAAGGTACTTTTTCCCCTCCCTTTCTGTCTCTCTATCTGTGTATCTCTCTCTTCTTTTTACACATTGTGGCTTCCTCTACAGACATTTAGGGTTTATCATGTAAGTCTCTTGTGTATACTCAATGGTGAGTTCTTGTCTGACATTACCATTTCCCACAACTAGTAGAACACTTGTATATATTTATATCCCATTAATGAATGCAGTCCTTCTATATCTGTCCTTTTCCTCTGACTAGATTCACTCAGCATGATAGCCTCCATGTCCAACATTTGCAGGTAAATTTCATCCTGTCGTCTTTTCTGACAGCTGCATAGTATTCCATTATGTAGATGTACCACAGTTTTCTTTATCCATTCTTCTGTTCTCAGGTACTTAGATTGTTTCCAGATTCTGGCTATCGTGAATAGAGTTGCGATGAATACAGAAGTGCATATAGAGTTCCTGCTATGTGTTTTTGTAGCTCCGAGGTATATTCCCGAGTGGTATTGCTAGGTAGAATATCTAGTTTTCTGAGGAATGTCCACATTGTTTTCCATAAGGCCTGGACCAGTTGGCACTCCCACAAACAGTGGATGAGAGTCCGTTTCACCCTGTATCCATGACAGCACTGGTTGTTCTTGCACGTTTGGATGTGTGCCAGTCTCTGTGGCGTGAGATGATACCTCATTGCTGTTTTGATTTGCATCTCCTTAATGATGAAGAGCACTTTTCATATGCCTTTTGGTCATTCAAATTTCTTCTTTTTGGGAGTTTCTGTTCATTTCTTCCCATCTTTATATGGGGTTGGCTGTTTTCTTATAAAGATCTACCAGTGCCTAATATACCCTGGATATTAATTCCTTATCAGATGTGCCTTGGGTGACTATTCATTTCCAGTATGTGGGCTGTCTCTGTATCTTAATCACCATGTCTTTTGAGGTACAGAAGCTTTTCAGTTTTATATAATCCCATTTGTTTATCTTAGCTTCTATTTGTTTTGCTAGTGGTGTTTCATCTTTGAAGATGCCTTTAGCTTTGATGTTATAGAGCATTTTCCCTATGTTTTCCTCAATGTACTTTATAGATTTATGTCTTACATTGAGATCTTAAATTCATTTTGATCTGAATTTTGCACATGGCATTAGAAGGAGGTCTAAGTTCATTTTTTTACAAGTAGCTGCCTAGTTTTCCCAGCACCATTTGTTGAAGAGGCTTTCTTTGCTTTACTTAATATTTTTGCCCCTTTATTGAAGATTAAGTGATTGTATATTTGAGAGAGTGTTACAGGATATTCAGTTCTATTCCATAGGTCTGCAAGTCTGTCGCTATACCAAACCATGCCATTTTAATTAAGATTGCTCTGTAGTAGAGTTTGAAGTTGGGGAACGTGATACTTCTCATGTTCTTTTTTCTCAAGTATTTCTTTAGCTATTCATGGGGGTTTATTGTTCCATACAAATTGCAGAGTGTTTGGTCAATTTCTTTGAAGAACATCATGTGTATCCTTATAGGGACCACATGGAATCTGTTTGATGCTCTAGTGAGTATTACCATTTTGATAATGTTAATTCTCCCAATCCATGAGCAGGGAATGGTTCTCCAATTCCTCAAGTCCTTTTTTTATTTCTTTAGGTAACGTTTTGGTTGTCCATGACTTCTACTCAGATCTCTGTGATAACCACATCCACCTGCCCACTTACCAAATTCCGCAGGATGGATATGTCATTTCCAACGTTCACCCTTTTGAAATCTGACATGTAATTTTGTTGTTAAAAAGGGAAGAGCACCAGGCCCAGACAAAGTCAGACCTGAACATGAAGAATCTGCCGTCAGTACTCATCAATACACTGGCTCAGCTCTTCACATGCTACCTGTCTGAATGCAAGGTACCCTCCGAATGGAAAACCAGTAGGACAGTTCTGCTGTTCAAGAAGGGAGACATCATTGACATTGACAACTATTGCCCCATCTGCTTGTTATCCATCATCTACAAGCTGTTCACTGAAGTCATCCTAAACAAGATTGGCAGAACATTAGATGAAGGACAACCATGCGAGCAAGCTGCCTTCTGAAAAGGATTCAGCACAATTGACCATATTCACACGCTAACCAACTCATTGAGGTTTGTAGGGAGTTCAAGATGCCACTCTGTCTCACATTCATTGATTTAAAGAAAGCCTTTGATTCTGTGGAGACCAAAGTGGCCATCGAAGCCCTAGCCAAACAGGGTGTTCAAACCCAATACATCAAGATCCTTTGTGAACTGTATTATGGATTCACCACCAGGATCTCACCATTCTACAAGGAAGTGATCATTGATGCCAAAAGAGAGGTTCGGCAGGGTGATACCGTTTCACCAAAACTCTTCAGTGCCACCCTCGAGAACATCATGTGACAATTAGAATGGGAACAAATGGGAGTGAAGATAGATGGTTGCTGACTACACCACCTCTGCTTCACTGATGACATCGTTCTAATAACAACAAACATTAGCCAAGCGGCACAAATGCTGGCTGACTTCGACCGAGAATGTGGAAAGATAAGGTCTACAGCTGAATCTCAACAAAACTATGTTCATGAAAAATGAACTAGTTCCAGAGGCCCCATTCACTCTCAATGGAACAAACATCTCTGAATGCAGCAGTCATGTGTACCTAGGTCGAGAAGTCAACATGATGAACGACCTAAAATCTGAGCTCGGCAGGAGGAAGGAAGCAGCATGGAATGCCTTCCAAAGCATTGAAGAAATAGCAAAAGGACAAAGAACCTCCGGCTCCGGGCACATCTCTTAGACTCCACCATTCTCTCTTCATTAACATATGCCTCAGAGACCTGGGCCCTACGAAAGCAGGATGAGAATGCTATTCAGGTCTACCAGAGAGGAATCAAAAGAGCTATGCTTGGAATATCACGACTCACTCAAGTGAGAGAAGGAATCGGAGTTCTAACCTCTGTTGCTGTTCCAAAGTCAGGGATGTTGTTTAGTTTGTCAAGGCATCAAAAATCAAATGGGTTGGACATGTAATGCGATTTGGAGATTACCGCTGGACTAGAGCTGTTACTGACTGGATCCCACAGGACATCAAAAGATCACATGGCTGGCCACCTACAAGATGGTCAGACTTCTTCCTCAAGACCCTGAATGAACGTTTTGAGGCTCTTCATATTCCTGAAGCAAGCAGATGATATTGGGCTACACTGGCAAATGATAGAGTCAAATAGAAATGTTACTGGTGCCTGCTTGAGCAAATCAATGAATAATGGAATATCAAGTGATCAATTGAACGTTTTGTAGTTTTCTTTGTAGAGATCCTTTATGTTCTTTGTCAAACTGATTCCTAGGTATTTGATTTCTGAGGCTCAGTTGAATGGGATCATTTCTTCAATATCCCTTTCTTCTCTTTTGTGTATTGATTTTGTACCTTGACACTCTACTGTAGGAATCTATTATTTCTAGGAGCTTTTTGGTAGAGAGTTTAGGGTTTTCTAGGTATAGTATCATGCCATCCTCAAATAATGACTGCTTGAATTCCTTTCTTATCTGGATGCCCTTAATATCTTTTTCTTCCCTGATTTCTTTGGTAAGTACTTCCAGTACTATATTGAATAGAAATGGTGAGAGTGGGCAGCCTTGTCTTGTCCCTGATCTGAGAGGGAAGGCGCTCTTGTTTTCCCCATTGAGAATGATGCTTGTTCTGGGTTTGTAGTAGATGACTTTGATTATATTGAGGAAGGTTCCTTTAATTCCCATATTACAGAGAGTTTTATTTATCATGAATGGGTGTAGGGTCTTGTTAAATGCTTTTCCTGAATCTATTGATATGATCATATGGTTTTTATTTTTCTTATTGATATGATGTATTACATTGATTGACTTGCGGATGCTGAACCATCCTTGCATTTCTGGGATGAATCCTACTTGGTAATGGCGTATAATCTTTTTGATTACTCTTTTAATTCTATTTGCTAGTATTTTATTGAAGATTTTAGCATGAGTGTTCATCAATCAGGGAGATTGGTCTATAGTTTTCTTTTTTCATGACATCTCTGTCTGCTTTGGGTATCAGGGTGATATGTGTCTCATAGAACCTATTTGAGAGTGTTTTTGTTTTTTTCAATTCCTGGAAAAGGACTGGAAGTAGGTCCTCTTTAAAGGTTTGGTAGAATTCACTGGTGAATTTTTCTGGACCTGGACTTTTATATTTGGGCAGACTTTTGATTACTGATTCCATCTCCTCAATGGTGATAGGTTTGTTGAGGTATTTCAAATTTTCTTGTTGCAGCTTTGGGAGGTTATAGGATCAGGAATTTGTCCATTTCTTCTATGTTCTCTTGTTTCGTGGCATACAGACTCTCATAGTAATAGCTGATGATCTTTTTAATGTCTGTGATTTATGTTGTGATGTCCCCTTTTCATTTCTGATTCTATTTATTTGGGTTCTCTTTTTCCATTTGCTTGCAAGTCATTTGTCAATCTTGTTTATTTTTTTTTCCAAGAACCAGCTCTTGGTTTCATTGATCTTTTGGATTATTTTTTGGGATTTTATCTCATTGATTTCTGCTTTAAGTTTTTTTATTTCTTTCCTTTCCTGCCTCGGTTGGGCTCCTTTTGCTGATCACTTTCTAAGATCTTAAGCTGTGAAGTCAGACTGTTTATGATGGTCTTTTCTTCTTTTCTGATAAATGCTTGAAGAGCTGTGATCTTACCTCTTAACAGTTTTTGCTGTATCCCACAAGGTCTGGTAATTCGTGTCTTCAGTCTCATTTGTTTCCAGGAATTTTTGGATTTCCTCTTTGATTTATGATATACTGGTTGTTCAGCAGTGAACTGTTTAGTTTACAGGTGCTTGGTATGATTCTTCATTTTTGTGTGCGATTAACTTCTTCTTTCAGTGCATCACGGTCTGAAAAAATAGTTGACACAATTTCTATCTTCTTGATTTTATGGTGATATGTTTTGTAGCTCAGCATGTGGTCTATCTTGGAGCATGTTCTATGTGCACTTGAGAAGAATGTGTATTCAGCTTTTTGGGGATGAAATGCCTGTATATGTCTACTGGCCCTCTTTATTCCCCTCTTCCTTTAGGGCCAGTATTTCCTTCGTGAATTTCAATCTTGTTGATCTCTCAAGAGTTGATAGGAGTAGTGTCAAAGTCTCCAACTACAATTTTGTTGCTGTCCATGTCTTCTTTGAAGTCTGTTAGCAGTTTTTAGGTATTTTTGCTGGTTCCTCGTTGGGTGTATATATGTTTCGGAGTGTGATTTCTTCCTGATATAGGTATCCCTTGATTATTAAGAAGTGACCTTCATTGTCCCTTATGACCTTCTTTAGCCTGACGTCTATGTTGTTGGATACCAATATGGCCACCCTGACCTTTTTGGAGGGGTTGTTTGAGTGAAGGATTGTTTACCAGCCTTTTACTTTGAGCCTGTATTTGCTCTGATTACTCAGATGTGTTTCTTGAAGGCAGCAGAATGTTGGATTCAATTTTTTAAATCCATTTTGACATTCTGTGTCTCTTAACTGGTTTATTTAGACTGTTGACATTGAGAAAGATTATTGTCATGGGATTTTGTGCCATCTTTCTGTATAAATTTGTTGTTCTTTTTAAATTTTTTTATTATGCACCATATGATATACAAAGTGTTCATATTTGGGTGTCAGTCATACAGTTTTCCAACACCCATCCCACCACCAATGTCCCCTGATTCCCCTCTCTCCTAGCCTGCATCTATGGCAGGCAAATTTCACTTCTCTCTATCTCTTTCCCATGTCTTGCACATTGTGGCTTGCAATGCATACCTCCTTTGCCTATTTTCAATGCTCAGTTATACACTGGTATTATCATTTACATTAATTATTAGTCCTTCTCTGTATTACCTAACCTCTGTCTCCCACTCTACCCTCTAACAAAACCTCCTGATTCATGTTTTGTCTAGCCTTGGCTATTGGTATCATGCCATTTTTTGTATCCTGCAAATAAATGCAGTCAATCTATGCCATTTTCCCTCTGGCTAATTTCACTCAGCATGATCCTATCTGTTCCATCCATATTTAGTCCTTTGGGGTTTTGTTTCATCTTAAAGTAGCTCTTTCAGCCCTTCTTTTAAGGTTACTTTTTTATTTGTTTTGCTTTTTTGGGTCACACCCGCGATGCTCAGGGGTTACTCCTGGCTCTGCATTCAGGAATTACTCCTGGCGGTGCTCGGGGACCATATGGGATGCTGGGGATTGAACCCAGGCCGGCACAAGCTAGCCACGTGCAAGGAAAACGCCCTACCCGCTGGGCTATCGCTCTGGCGCCCATTTTTTTTAATTCTTTTTTATTTTTAAAATTACAAAGATATACAATTAAAAAGTTCATATTTGGGTTTTGGTCAAACAGTGTTGCAGCACCCATCCCGCCACCAGTGCCCATCTCCCACCACCAACGTCCCCGGTTCCTCCCCCTCCCCCAGCCCTGCTCCATGGCAGGTTCTTGATTTCTTTCCATTGCTCTCTCTTTCTCTTTTCCTTCCCCTCCAGACTATGGATTACAGAACATACATTAAAGGGTTGTCATGTGTATCTTTTTGCCTCTATTTAATGCTCAGTTCTAGGTTCTGGCGCCCATTTTTTTTTTTTTTTTTTGCTTTTTGGGTCACACCCGGCAATGCTCAGGGGTTTCTCCTGGCTCTGCACTCAGAAATTACTCCTGGCGGTGCTCGGGGGACCATATGGGATGCCGGGATCGAACCCGGGCCGGCATAGGCCGGCCGCTGCAAGGCAAATGCCCTACCCGCTGGGCTATTGCTCTGGCGCCCATTTTTAAGGTTACTTTTTAGCCTGCAAAGTTCCTGAGCTATTATTTATCCAAGAAGCTGTGTATCTTTCAAATCTGAGTGGGAGTTTAGCCGGTAAAGAATTTTTGATGAGGCAGTCATTTCATTGAGTTTTTCCACTATATCCCGCCACTGCCTTTGGGCTTGGAGGGTCTCTTCTGATAGTCTGTTGAAAGTTGAATGGATGCTCCTTTGTATAGAATTTCCTTCTTTGATCTTGCTGCTTGAAGAATTGTGTCTCTATCTATGGCATCCATTATTTTGACTAGGATATGTCTTGGAGTCTTTTTATTGGGGTATCTTCTTGATGGTACCCTTCAGGCGTCTTAGATCTGGATGCCTGCATCCTTTAACTCTGGGAACTTTTCAGTAAGGATGTCTTTAACTGTTCCTATTTCCCTGGGGTTGTCTTCTAGGACTTTGATGATTCTTACGTTGTTCCTCTTGGATCATCCCAATGTTCTCTGTTCCATTGCTGATCCATTTTTCTGTCTAGTGTATTTGCTGAGTTCTTTCTGCAGCTCATCCTCAGTCTCACACATTCTGTCTTTTTGCTGCTGTCATCCTGCTGTTGAGAGCCCCTATTGCATTTTTTCATTTCATCAACTGAGTTTTTTATTGATTATATTTGTTTGTATTGTTCTCATTTCCTCACATAATGTATTGACTCCCCTTTCCACTGCTTCATTTATGTTCTCCTGTATTTTATTGGACATCCATTCCATTTTGTCATTGAACTTGTTAAACATTCTTACCATTTCTTCTCTGAATTCTTTATCAGAGACATTATGTACATCTGTATTCTTTTCCGAGTTTTCAGGGTTGTTTTCTTCATCTGCTTTTCGAGCTGGGGATTTGCCTTGTTTCCCCATGGTGCTGTGGTGGTCAGAGGTAGATTCTTCTGGGGCACTGGTTCTTCTTTACTGTCAGGTAGAACTCTAGAGATGCTCAGCAGAAGGTGTTCCCCTCTTTCCTCTTCAAGGATATTTCCTTCCTCTTTGTATTGAATTTCCTGATTTTTGTATTAATATGCAGCCGCATCAGTCCCCACCTTCCCAGCTGGTCATGCCCCAAGGAGGGCGCCTGAGGGGAGGTTTCTCAGAGTGAAGTTTCAAAGTGTCCCTTTGATTCCCTCTTCTGCTTCGAATAACGGGAGTTGTAGTTTCTGTTTCTGATGGAGGCCTGGTGCTCTGCTACTTTCACCATGTGCACGCCTGACTTGAGGGTTGGCTTTATGCCCAGACCACTATGTTCTAGCAGCCAACTCCAAGAAATATTGAAATTCTATGTGTGAACCTCACCTTTGAACTCACAAAGAAGGTAGATGCGTAGAGA
Source organism: Cryptotis parvus (assembly GCA_021461705.1). Taxonomy (NCBI): domain Eukaryota; kingdom Metazoa; phylum Chordata; class Mammalia; order Eulipotyphla; family Soricidae; genus Cryptotis; species Cryptotis parvus. The sequence continues at coordinate 10,609 of JAJIBD010005902.1, read as the reverse complement.
GAAAACATATTTCAAAAGAATATGTTGATTTGTAGATACTTAAATATCTGCTACTGCTGTGTGGGCCTCCATTTGTATGCTTGCTCTGTTCTTTACCAACGTTAGGCACTTTGGTAATAAACTTATATTTAATATAAACTTATATTTCAATATGAGGTAATGATATAGTTTGATATAAATATGTAAAATAACATGTGAATGAGAACAAAAATCACTAATATAAGCACTTATTGAATATTTCATGGTGGGCATGTAGAGTTGAGTGATGAAATACTGTAGAGCCATGAACCAAGGACATGGATATTAATTTGATTGGTTATGTATCCCTCATTGTTCTACTTTGAAAGGAAAGTATATAATAAATACTCAAAATTTTCTTTCATTCAGTAATGACCACTCCTATTGCCTTTATTTTTCAGCACTAATGTATTTATCATGACCTAATATAATGGTTCCTAGAGCAAGCCGATGCCCTTGGGCTCTACTAGCATGAGACAGGACATATGGAGATGTTACTGGAGCCCACTTGAGCAAATTGATGATGAACAGTGATGATGTATTTATCACTTTATCAGATATGTATCCTCTTACAATGCACTGTTTTAAACAATTTATACAATGCTCATGATACTTGGATATCATTTGATTCCACTTCATGTCTATTAGATATAGCCATTTTCCCTGTGTGTTAAATATATTGTTTCAGCTGCAGAAAGTCCAGAGCATATACACCAGCTTTATCTGATCATCTTTATGAATGCTACTCATGTAGGTGCTTTCAAACTCTTTATTACAAGTAAAATATGAATAAAATTCATATCTCCTAGGTGAGGTAGCTCTGCTATAGGGAATATTTCTTGAATTGTTTTCCAGAGCTGTGAACAATGGTACCTATTTCACTATTCTAAGCAGTCAAGGAATATGTCTCAAGTTGTATTACTTTGTGGTTTCATTAACTGGGAAAATTACTAAGTGTCTCATAGTTACTTTTATTTTACATTCCTAGGAGTTTGATTCCTTAGTCTGATTTATTTTTTCCTTTTTAATGTTTCTCTTCTCAATGAATAATGTGAATAATTCATTAAATAATTTTGTGCATATGTCTCTAAATGTCTGGTATATAAAAATTAGGCAATCATAAAAAAGAACACAATTGCAAAAGAAGTGGTAAGGGACACAGGAGCTATGATAAAGGGTACTCAGTGTGCTAAAGGAGCTTAGGGCAATTAAAGTATACAATGACAATAATGCACTAAAGTGTCAGGGTTGTGCTAAGTATGTTAAGGTGGTAAGGGCGATAAGTTGCTAAAGGTGAATGATGGTGGTAAATATAGTAAAGGCACTAAGAATTTTAAATGCTCAAGAAAGTCTTAAGAGCATGCAAAGTCTAGGGTGCTAAAATGCTAAGATGGTGCATCACTTCATTTGATCACTTGACATCCCGTTATTCATCGATTTGCTCTAGCAGGCACCAGTAATATTTCCATTTGACTCTATCACATAAAAGTGTAGCCCAATGGCATCTGGTTGCTTCAGAAATATGAAGAGCCTCAAATAATTAATTCAGGGTCTTGATGAAGAAGTCTGACCATCTTGTAGGAGGGCGGACATGTGATCTTTTGATATCCCTTGGGATCCAGTCTGTAATGGCTCTAGTCAAGCATTCATATCCAAACTCATTACATGTCCAGCCCATCTGATTTTCGATGCCTTGACAAACGAGACAGCATCCCTGACTCTGGAACGTTGATGGAGGTCGGAACTCCGGATTCCTTCACTCACTTGAATGAGGCATGATATTCCAAGCATACATACCATTTAATCAGTAAAGAAGGGAACAGCACCAGGCCCAGACAAAGTCAGACCAAAACACTTGGATAACCTGCCGTCAGTACTCAATACACTGGCTTGGATCTTCTTCACATGCTACCTGTCTGAATGCAAGGTCCCCCCAAGTGGAAAACCAGCAGGTCAGTTCTACTGTTCAAGAAGGGAGACATCTATGACATTGACAACTCTTGCCCCATCTGCCTGTTGTCCGTGTTCACTCAAGTCATCCTGAACAGGATTGGCAGAACATTAGATGAAGGGACAACCATGCGAGCAAGCTGGCTTCTGAAAAGGATTCAGCACAATCGACCGTATTCACATGGTAACCAAGCTCATTGAGGTTTGTAGGGAGTTCAAGATGCCGCTCTGTCTCATGTTCATTGATTTAGAGAAAGCCTTTGATTCTGTTGAGACCGAAGCGGTCACTGAAGCTGTAGCCAAACAGGGCGTTCCAACCCAATACATCAAGATCCTTTGTGAGCTGTATTACAGATTCACCACCAGGATCTCACCATTCTACAAGGAAGTGATCATTGATATCAAAGGAGGGGTTCGGCAGGGTGATACCATTTCACCAAAACTCTTCAGCGCCACCCTGGGGAGCATCATGTGACAATTAGAATGGGATTAAATGGGAGTGAAGATAGACGGCCAGCAACTACACCACCTCCGCTTAGCTGATGACATCGTTTAATAACACCAAACATTAGCCAAGCGGCACAAATGCTGGCTGACTTTGACTGAGAAGATGGTGCATAAGGAGTGAAATCTGTAAGGACGGTGTATCACTTCACTTTGTATCACTTGTCTTCCCATTGTTCATCGATTTGCTCGAGCAGGCACCAGTAACGTCTCCATTTGTCCCTGTCATGTGCTAGTGTAGCCCTAGCACATCTGCTCGCCTCCAGAGCCTCAAACCATTTGGTCAGGTCATGGGAATGAGGTCCATCATCGTTACTGTACTTGGCATATTGAATACAACATGGGTAGCTTTCCAGGCTCTGCCATGAAGGTGGTTAACTCTGGATAGTAGGTAGGCTCTCAGTTCATTCATTTACTGATGAACGGTGGCTGCTCACAACAGGGAGAACCAGTAGCAGCTCTGCCCTGTGTATCTGTGTCTCTGGTTCAAGCATACCTGGGCTTGAAATAGGCTTCTCTATAGGGTGATACTCTGATGAGCAGGGCTTGAGATTGGCTTTTCTCTTGCTAATGGTGGTGAAACTGGTAAATCTGTTAAGACACTAAAGGTGCAAAATCTGCTAAATTGAATAAGGAGCTAAAAGGCGCTAAATCCACTAAGGTGATAAATCCAATACAACCTCTAAATCAGCTAAAACCACTAAAGGTACTAAATCTGCTAAGGCACTAAAGCCAATAAAGGCGCTAAACACTCTACAGAGCTAAATCCCTAAGGGCGCTAAGTCCCCTAAAACCGCTAGAAGCATTAAAATTTCTTAAAATTTCGCTAAAATAGCTAAAGGCGCTAAGGGCGCTGTATCTGGTAAATCCTCTAAAGCGCTAAAAGTACTAAATCCGCTAAGGGAGTGAAATATGTTAATCCGCTAAAGGTGTTAAAAATTCTCTAAATCTACTAAATCTGCTAAGGGGGTTAAATCCGTTAAATCTGCTAAAGCACTAAAATCACTAAAGGCGCTAAATTCGCTAAGAACGCTAAATCCATTCTATCCATTAAGGCACTAAATCTGCTAAGAGCGCTAAATCGCTAAAGGTGCTAAATCCGATAAAGCGCTTAAACCAGTAAAGGAGCTAAAGCTGCTAAGAGTGCTATATCCATTATATCTACTAAGGCGCTAAAACCGCTAAGAGCTCTAAAACCCCAAAAGGTGCTAAAAATTCGTGAAATCTGCTAATGGCGCTAGAGTCCACTAAGGGCGCTAAATACATTAAATCCTCGAAGGTGCTATATATCCATATTATATATCCGTGAAGGGCTCTAGATCTGCTGGAAACCACTAAAGGCGCTAAATTTACTAAGGCGCTAAAACTGCTAAGGGTGCGAAATCTGCTTTATCTACTATAGGCGCTAAATCTGCTAAAGCGCCTAACCCACCTAGGGTGCTAAATCTGGTGCTATATTTGCTAAGGCGCTAAATCTGCTAAGGGTGCTAAATCTGCTATACTGCTAATGGCGCTAAATCCATTAAATGTGCTATGGGTGCTAATGATGGATTTTGAGATGACTACAAGAGTATGCTACCCTCATGGCAGAGCCTGGCAAGCTACCCATGTCATATTTGATATGCCAGATACCAGTAACAATTATAGACCTCATTCCCATGACCTGATGGAATGGTTTGAGGCTCTTTATGTTCCTGGAGCAAGCAGGTGTCCTTGGCTCTACTTGCATGAGACAGGTCATATTGAGATGTTACTGGTGCCCGCTGGAGCAAATCGATGATGAATGGGAAGACAATGATACAGTGATGGGTGCTAAAGGCACTTAGGGTGCTAAAACTGCCTAGGAGTGAGATAACGCCAAAGCCAATAGGGGTGCTAAAAGCACTATGAGCACTAATACTTCTAACTGCCCTAGCCTGACTAAGGGTGCGAAAGCCACCAAAGATGCAAGATGTTGTGCCACACCTAGCTAAAGTCACCAAAACCACTAAGGGCATCTAAAAACCACTAAAAAGTGCAAGATGAGCCTAGGCCATTAAGGGACTGATGCTACTAAGTGTAGCTAAATCTGCCAAAGGCATGAGATGGCTGTAAAGCCACTAAAGCATTAAGGGCACTAAAGACACTAACTGTGCTAAATCCCTAAAGGCGTTGTATTCACTAAGGGCACACTAAAACCAGTAAGTCCAGAGGAAAGCGCTAAGAGCTTTGAAAACTAAAGGTGCTAACTGTGTTAAGGGCAGGGGGATTGTGCTGAAAGGGAGAGAAGGTGCTAAATGCAGTAAATGCTCCAGTGCACTAAAGGAGTCAGAAAGCCCTAAGAGTGTTGAGGGTGCTAAAGCTGCCAAGGGCATGAGATGGCACAATGGGTGTTCCTAGTGCAAGAAGGCACTAAGAGCTTTGAAGTGCTGAGGGCACAAAAGGTGCAGGAAGTCACTAAGAGAATTAAAAGCACTAAAGGGCACTCAAGGTGTTAAGGGAACTAAAGACGCTAAAGAGTATTAAAATCACCAAGGGCAGTAAATGTGTGAGAAGGTGCTAAGAGCATTAAAAGCATTTAGATAAAACTGCTAAGGGCCTGATATTGGGCTCAGTATATTAAAGGGGTCAAAGGTGCTATCTATGGGCAATAAAGCCACTAATGGTACTAACCTACAAGCGTTAAAAGTGCTCAGGGTCCTAAGCTGCTAAAGGTATGGTGATGCTAAGCACCTTGATGCCTTTAATGCTTACAGCCATCCTGTGTTTTTAGCATCCTAAGCACCTTTCACGCACTAAGCTCCATCACGCCTTTAACACACTTGAGTGTCACATTGTGCCTTTAGCCGCAGTACCATCTTGGGGCTTTAATGCACTTACAGACTTCTGCCCAATTGTGCTCCACAGTGCCACCTTGCGCCTTTAGCAACTCAAGCACCTTTATACGCCTTACTACCATGTCAAGCCTTCAAATAATACCACCCCACCTTTAAATATTGTTTATCATCTAACTTATGGGGAGAATTTCCATGGATAGCATGGAAGAAGAGAGCATCTAAAGACATTGGTTCTACCTGGGAATGCTGGTGGAGGGACACTGACACCGGTGGCAAGATCGGTGATGGGATATTGCATGTCTACAAACTATGAATAACTTTGAAAATCATAGTGTTTTGATAAAAATGAAATTCGAAAATAGTATTCCTTCTAGCTTAAGATTGAGGGCCATACTCAGCCTAGAGCAGGCATTGAACCCTATACAATGTGGACTCCTCCTATTGGTCTTGTTTTTCTTGCCAAATATTTATGCAAAGGTATCAAATACAGCACAGGAACTTAAGAGTTGCCAAGTTTTCGATTCCAGGATTTCCTCCCATATCATCTGGGGGCTTCTATAAAATAAGATCAGTTTCTTATCTCACAGCATGAGCCACTCTTCAAGATATGAGGAAAAGTCATGCTAAGATTATCAGTAATAGGTCCTAAAGGAATTCCATATTTTAAAAACTTGATCAAGAAATTGCACTATTTTTCAGCATCAAACACTAGAGAAATATTCATTCCCAGAGTGCATCATACACATATTCTCAGTGTTTTGACACATCTGGCTTAGTATCTGACAGTTCAGAGAACTTTTTTGTTATTGCTCTAGCTGTGGATCCTTCTTGTCATGTATTACTACATAGTTCCTGACCTCACATTAACTTGTATATGCTATTATCTTAAAATGGATCAAAAGACTTGCTTTTCATTAAAAAAAATCAGATGGAGAAATGATGTTTAAAAGAAATTCTTAGCACATAAGAAATTTTTCCCCCTTTTTTTGGCCTTTTTCCTCTTTTCACCAACAATCATTTCTAAAGCACACCCAAGATCCAGAATTTCAGGGTCTTCTCAGTTTCAACCAACATCCTGTTACATTTGCATAGCACAGTCAGGATTGCTAAAATACTGTATGCTTTTAGAAAACACTAACAGAATTCTGTGTCTTTTTTAGGTTATCCTAATGAAAGTCTACCTTAGGTAAGCATTTTATTTATAGTGTAGGAAGTAATATTGTTGATTTAGGGAAATGTCATTCTTAGGACCATCTGACATAGCCAGAGTTGGTTGCTTCAATTAAGACTTCCTAAAATACTAGCTTGCCTTAAATTCATGGAAACATTTATATGTCAACACCTGCATCGTTTAAAGCCTGGCTGCCTTAGCTGATGTCCTTGGGTTGTAGGGGTTTAGAATCAGCACAGTGGCAGCGCCCAACAGCCTGTTTCCAGGTTATATATTTTAGAAGTGCAGATTAACAGCTATCCAAGATCACGGACAGATACACTAACTTCTTTGTGCACACTGTCCTTCAAGAACAATGCTTTGGTAAGCCTAACACTGGGCTCTAAAAAAGAGGAAAAGAGATAGCTACTGGAGTTAAGATTTCATCATCAACACAGAGGTAGGAGACACAGCTCAGCATATAATAATGTGTAAATGTCAATTTAAACTACAAATAGTTTAAATTTAAATTATGCAGAAAAACTCAAGCATGTGTGATATCTCTTTGTGGTAGAGAATAGTAGTCAGTTTGCTGATCTATTGTGGTTACAAGCCAAACCTTATATTAATGTTTATATTAAGCAGAGAAAAATGAGATTGTGAAATAAGAGACAATGAGAGAATTTAAGATGTTTCTATGACAATGCTTGTATGCTTGTGTGTGTGTGTGTGTGTGTGAGAGAGAGAGAGAGAGAGAGAGAGAGAGAGAGAGAGAGAGAGAGAGAGCAAGAGAGAAAGAGAAGAGAGCAGGCCAGGCCAGTATTTTATGGTCTATCTCAGCTTTTATTCATCTATTACTTCCTTTGACTTAGATTCAGGTTATATATTTTGGATGGTCAGCTAGGACTTTGGAAGGTACTTTTTAAATGCACTTGTCACAGCAGTAAAGTCAACACCACTCATGACCTGGGGGGGAAAATGGACACGTATAATATCAACGGTTTCTGATTTGCACTGGGAAGTCCGTCAGATGGAGGTGGGGTCGCCCTTTCCCCCCCTCCATTTTGTCGAGCCTGGTGGCCCCGCCCCAGGAGCTGCCCGCGGGCCAGCATCCAGAGCCTCACAAGCAGCTGGGGAGGCTGGCACTCGGCTCGCGCTGGGCCCAGCTGACCATGGAGCCCTGAGGAGGGCAGATGGGTTTTGGGAGTGGGGCCCGTCGCCTCTGGGGGGTCCCGGAAGCAGCCCGGATGAGACTCACTCATCACACTAGCCACCATTTTCGCTGTCCGGATGCTGGGAAACTGCCTCACAACCAGATGAACAGAGCAAAAACCAGTTCGAGCCCAGGTTGCGCGCCAGCTTTGCGGCAGCGTGGTCCACTCAAAATAGTGAAACAGTAATGTCTTTTAATGCACTGCATTCCACGAAGAGCAGGAAAGTTTGTTGGGAAGGAGATATAAAGAGGAAAGAAATGACATACAGAACCCGCCAAGTGAAGTTGAGAAAGAGGGGCATCTTACACAATAGAAGTTCTGGGGAGATACTGGCAGTACTTGGCCATCAGGGCTGGACAACTCAATGCTCAAACTCAACAGGGCTTGGGGGCACCAGGGACCACCAAGGCGGTGCCCAGAGTGACAGTGTGGTACTGGGATTGAACTTGAGGCCTCAAGCATGCAAAACACAGGTGCCACCCCTTGGAATCTCTTCTCAGTCCCACTATTTACTTTATATTTCCAGCTAGAAGTTGAGAGGGAACCATGTCTCATGGTTTCTGTATTTCCAAGAAACTAGTACAGAATTGGGCATGTATCAGGAGCTCAATTTTAATTAATTGTGTGTGTGTATCTCTCTCTGTGTGTATATGTGTGTATATATACACACATATACATACATAATGCATAAATATATATATACACACACATACACATGATGCATAAATGTGCCCTCTCAGTTTACTCTTTTCTTTGAATACCCTTACCTCCTTCTCATATTCAGATAATTAAATATGAAACGAATGTTCATAAAAAAGTTTCTGATTTGGAGTGGTAGCTGCAGAAGAGGGACCCCGTCCAATGTAACTATACACAGATTCCACCATGCCAGAGCTAAAGATGGAAAGGGGGGCAAAGGAAGAGAGGAACAAATACTCTGCCTTTGATATCTTACTACCCTTGGATCTTTACTAGGTTGCAATGGACTGAAATCAACAAGAAGTGAACAAGCAGAGATCCAGATCTTTCTCCCAGAGCAAGGAGAATAATCCCATGGGCAGAGAATGGCTCTTGTTGCGATTAGGGGGAAATGGAACCTATTCAGCATCAAATACAGAAATTGAGGAGAACATTCCAAATTGTAGAAACTGTATGTGCTACTGCAATGAGGCAGGAAAGTCATAGAGCACTCAAGTAAATTTCTGAAACATAGGTTAAGGAGTGACATGAATGAATGGGTTTGTGATTCAGAAAAAAATCACTGTATAATGGACAGATGTGCTGAAGACAGAAGTCAGGGAGTTAATGCAATGATTTCACTAGTTGCATGAAAGGTAGAGAGACATGGATAAGTGAGAAGCATTTGGAGCATTTAACAATTAGCAAAATGAGTCAGAAATGCTTAAAATTAATAATTAGTATTATTGCTAATGGCAGCTAATAGGCAGTGCAGCACAGTGTTTGACTCTGGATTAGAGAGCTCATTAATCTTCAGAGTAGTCCTATGAGTCAGGTGTTATAACAGTTCAAATAGAAATAAATAGAAATGTTTGGTTGGAAAAATATCACAATTGAAGGAGAATGTTTGCAGTAGTAAGACATACAGTGGGTTCTGATCATTAAATGGTTAGAAAATGGAATATGGAATTGTAAAAAGTGCTAGGGAATGCAGGAGAGAGTAAGTGGTTGATAACATTGTGGGGTGCTGCAGAGGATGATTTGGAGAAACAGTTGGGGTCCAGGGTGATCCACATACTCTCCCTCAAGTACTTTCCTTCTTCCCCCTCACAGTGTGCATTGGATTGGTCAGGTGGATAGTCATGGCTGGCTTTCTCTTGCCAGTTCCGTAGAGACACAATGTAAGTAAGTAAGGGAGCAACATAACATGAGACTGATGAGGATGAAATAATTAAGAATAAGAAAGTCCATGATAAAGGTTAAAGAGTATTCAAAGAAGAGCATCTTCTAAGATGTCAGAGATGTTTGAACAGAAAGAATACCACATTTAGCCACTTGGATTGTTTAGATGATTGGTCTATCAAACTTTGGTTTCATTATTATGATCTTTGAGGTGGCCCCAGATTTGAGAAGGACCTACAGTTTACTGTTCTGATAATAGCCAACTGCCATATCTTTTAAAACTAAAGTTAAGCTTGAGTTGAATGAACTATACCCGGTTATTTTAGTCTTCACCAGTATTTTGTTCTGTTATCTTTCACATTCCACTTCTTTTACTAGGTTCCACTGGGAATTTGGTGCTTTGTGAGATCCTAAACTGTGAATATTTTCCCTGTGGAAAATTACTTTCACAGGTGGTTCCAAAGTACTTAAATGATAAGGGAAAATGTTTTTGTTTAATATAAATTTTATACAGGATTATGGATAGATCTTGATAAAAATACAAAGGTCCCTTTGCATGCAGTAGATCTTAAGCTATTTCTTTAATGTCCTGGTATTATTATTATAGATTTTTACTTTGGAGGAACCAAATTTAAAATATTTTACACATGGAACAGGAACCGTTTAGGTACTGTGGAAACCACTAATCTAACTTAATGCTTTCCATTACTTTGGAATCATTTATTTTATCCCTTGGTTACTGGCAGTTCTATTATGGTTTGGAGATAACAATAGAGGTTTTATATTTTATGCTTCACTGGGAAAAAATTGTATTCAGATATTTGGCTGCTGATAATGGTGAATCCCACTGAGGACACATTGCGTATTTTTTTAGATAATTTTTAAACCATAAGAAAGCATGGGACATAATTTATACTAGGAGCTTTCCTTTAGAATCTACACTATCTTTTTGTAGATTGTTAATATAGACTATATATGGTTGTATTGTATATTATATATCTTATTAACTGTTGTGCCATCACTAATGCTTTAATATATAACTATATGTGTCTCAAGGGAGCAGTTTGTGTGTTTTACTGGCAAGGAGCACAAAAATT
>JAJIBD010005901.1:0-61638 GCA_021461705.1 Cryptotis parvus | reverse complement strand
TTATGGCAAGTACTTCCAGTACTATATGAAATAAAAAGAGGTGAGAGGGAGCAACCTTGTCTTGGCCCTGATCTTAAGGGGAGAGGCTCTTAATTTTTCCCATTGAGATTAACGCTGTTGTGGGCTATTAGTAGATGGCTTTGACTATATTGAGGAAGGTTCCTTCAATTCCCATTTTCTGGAGGGTTTTAATCATGAATGGGTATTCTTCTCAAATGCTTTCTCTGCGTCTACTGATATGATCATATGGTTTTATTTTTTCTCTTATTGATATGATGTATTATGTTGATTGACTTGCGAATTTTGAACCATCCTTGCATTCTGGGGATGAATCCTACTTTGTAATGATGTATAATCTTTTTGATGAGTCTTTGGATTCTGTTTGCTAGTATTTTGGCATCTGTGTTCATCTGTGTTCATCAGGGAGATTGGACTGTAATTTTCTTTCTTTGTGTTGTCTCTGCCTGCTTTGGGTATCAGGGTGATATGTGCCTCATAGAAGCTGTTTGGGAGTGTTTCTGTTCCTTCTATTTCCTGGAAGGCCTTGAAAAGGACTGGGAGTAGGTCCTCCTTAAAGGTTTGGTAGAATTCACTAGTGAATCCATCTGGACTGGGCTTTTGTGTTTGGGCAGACTGTTAATTACTGTTTCAATTTCCTCAATGGTGATAGGCTTATTCAGGTATTGGAGGTCTTCTTGTTTCAGCCGTGGGAGGTTATAGGACTTCAGGAATTTATCCATTTCTTCTAGGTTCTCATGTATCATGGCAGACAGACTCTCAAAGTAATCTCTGATGATATTTTTTATTTCTTTATTTGGTTTCTCTCTTTCTATGTCCTTACAAGTCTTCCAAGTGATTTTTCGATCTTGTTTAATTTTTTCAAAGAACCAGCTCTTGGTTTCATTAATCTTTTGGATTGTTTTTTGGGTTTGCAGCTCATTGATTTCCTCTCTAATTTTTATTATTTCCTCTTTCTGCCTGGATTGGGCTCCTTTTGTTGTTGCTTTCCTAATATTTTGAGCTGTGATGTCAGGTTATTTATGTGGGCCCTTTCTTTCTTCCTGACGAATGCTTGCAGAGTTGTGTGCTTTTCTCTCAACACTGCTTTCACCATGTCCCACAGTTCTGATAGTTGGTATCTTTATTTTCATTTGTTCCAGGAATCTTTGGATTTCCTGTTTGATTTCTTCTATGACCCATTGGTTGTTCAGCAGTGGGCTGTTCAGTTTCCAGGTTTTGGTTTGACTCCCTGCTTCAAACCAAACTTTGTCAGCCTGAAGTCTATATTGTCAGATACTAGTATGGCCACACCAGCCTTTTTTGGAGGAGTTGTTTGCATGGAGACTGATCTTTTGAGTCTGTGTTTTCTCTGATTATTCAGATGTGTTTCTTCTAGGCAGCAGAATGTTGGATTCAGTTTTTTAATCAATTTTTTTCACTCTGTGTCTCTTAATTGGTGCATTAGACCTTTGGCGTTGAGATTATTCTCACCGGATTTTTGTGCCATCTTTCTGTTTAAACTTGTGCTTTTGGGTTCTGTCTTATTTTACAGTATACCTTTCAGTCCTTTTAAAGTTGGTTTTGAGTCCATGAAGTTCCTGAATTATTGTTTATCCATGAAGTTGTGTATCTTTCCTTCAAATCTGAATGTGAATCTAGCCAGGAAAAGAATTCTTGGTGAGGCCTGCAGTTCATTGAGCCTTTTTGCAATATCCCACCATTGTTTTCGGGCTGGGAGTGTTTCATCTGAGAAGTCTGCTGTAAATCTTAGGGATGCTCCTTTGTATGTGATTTCTTTTTTGGTCTTGCTGCTTTCAGTATTCTATCTCTATCTGTTGTTTTTGTCATTCTAATTAGGATGTATCTTGGAGTATTCTTATTGGGCTTTCTTTTAGCTGGTATCCTACGGATCTCCTGAATCTGAGAGCATGTGTTCTTCAGTTCGGGAACTTCTCAGCAATGATAGCTTTGACAGTTTCTTCTTCATTAGGGTTTTCTTCTTTGCCCTTCTGGGACCCCAATGATCTGTATGTTGTTCCTTTTGGATTCATCCCGATTACCTCTGGTAGTCTGTTCATTAATTGTGAGTCTTTTTTTTTCATCTTCTGCTGTTGTCTGGAGAATCTTTGGACCTCATCTTGGAGATCACCAATCTCTTTCTTCTGCAGTTGTTACTCTGCTTTGGAGACCTTCAAGTGTGTTTTTCATTCACTTACCACATTTTTAATATCTGTCATTTCTGCTTGTATTTTGGTCTGCAGTTTACTCATTTCTGCTCTCATGTCCTCTGTGTTTTATTGACTTTGTATTCCATTGCTTCTTTGAGTTCCATATGCATCCTTAACAGTTCCTTCCGAAATTCCTTATCAGAGTTTATATAGCTCATCGTTATTGCTTGGCTCATCTGAGCTAGTGACCTCACTCACTGAGTTTGATGGAATTCTATGTTGCTTTATCATAACAACTATTGTAGGTAGCAAATGTGTGTTCTTGGGTGGTTAAACAGTACAGTTAGGTGCCTGGGTTTGCAGAGTTTGGAATGGATGGCAAGGAATGTAGGGATGAATGCTCACTGGTATCTCGTGTAAGACAAATAGTAGACAAATAGTAGTTCGCGCGGTATTGAGTTTTGGGATGTCGGTGGGTGGTTCCTTGGGGTGCACAGGGCTCAAACACACCTGGTAGCGGGATGAGAAGCGTCTGCAGGAGCTGGGAGAAAGTAGTTCGGCAGCAGGTCTGAGGCTCGGTGCACCGGGCCCGTTGGTAAAAGTTCCAGCCTTTTACCTTGGGACTGAGTGGTTCCGCGGGGTGCCCGGGGCTCAAACACACCTGGTAGGGGCGGGCTTTGCTTTTTTATGTAGGTTCCACTCAAGGCTGGGAAAACCAGGCCTTCATTGGGCCTCATGAAGAAATATTTTCTCCAAGGGTTTTCATGTGACAGTCTCATTCATTTCCCTTTCTTCCAAAATTATGCAAGTTCACATTTTAGGAATATTGGCAGGCCAGAGCTACAGTGTAGTGGGTAGGGCACCTTGTATAGGGGGACCCACCAGGTCTACACCTTCCAGTACCTCAGCTTTCACGGGAGTGCCTGTACATGGAAGGTGTGCACGCCTGAAGGCTAAGCTGCCTCCCCAGCCCTATGGTAGGACTCTCCTCCACATACACACTTTATAAGTACATAAATTTAGCTTAACTATTTATAAATAAAAAGTATATCTCTTCATTTAATCATCTTTACTATAAAAACTGAAAAGAGCTCCAAGATTAAGGAGCAGGTTGTCAAAGGCAGTGGAATTCTGTCTGTTTTAGTTTCCAAGTAAGTCTAAAGTTTGGTGACACTAATTTTGTAAGTAAAAAAATACATGTTCTGTTGCTTTGTTTATTTTGGGGGGCCACACTTGGCCATGCCAAAGGGGCTTCTCCCTGCTCTGTGCTTGGGGCCCGGAGAACCAGACAGTGCTGGGATTGAACATGCAGAGCAACTACTCAACCTGGAAGTGCCCTCCACAAGTGTTCTCTCCAACCCATTTTTTGAGTGAACAGGGGCAGGCAAGTGCATTGTCTAAAGTGGGGGGACCAAGGGAACTAACAGGTTACCATGTGATGTGGTTTAGGACCAGCCGGTGCCCTCGGAAAAGCCACAGACCTGTCAACTGTGCCAGGACAGAGGCTGCCTAATACAGGTAATGGCAGTGGGAACCAGATGGGTTCTTTATGGATCATGTTTATCACATGCAGGAGACGTTGCTGTATACAGAGTGGGGAGAAAAGCCAACCAAGCGAGTATCTTTTCACTCTTTTATGGGGATGGTGGGCACAATCCCTGTAATACTCAGCCAGTTGGGCTGGGTGGCACTGAGTGCCTGGGGGTGCTGGCAGCAGTCACCCCAGCATCTGGGGTGAGGGCTTGACTTAAGAGGTTCCAGGAGCCAACTGGGGGTCTGGCACATGCTTCTAGTCCCCAAAGCTTTCTATCTAACCCCTGTGCTTCCAGCCCCCAAGCAGCAAGCAGTTATTCTGTAGTTTTCAGTTAATACACTAGATTGTGTCCTGAAATCCCCCCGATGAAAATAACTCAGAACAAGTCCACTTATAGCCATTCATTCAGTGCCATACTGTGCGGAATGTGCTCACTATCCTATGTGGTGAAAGAAAGGAATAATGCACCAACCCATAGCCCTGTTCTTGTGTCATCACTTGATCTAAGAAAGAACCTTAGAGGCTGAGAGGTTCAGGGCACTGCTAGCAATAGTTAGGTCATCACGTGGCCAAGACACAGATGTCCATTACAGTGCTTCCCTTGCCAGGTCCTTTGGATCATTTGTGGAAACTGAGGAAATCAGCTGACCTCACAAGGCCACTTGCTCTCCCTCAGTGATCTCTGCCTGTGAACCTTGCAAGTTTGCCCTCCTAGACTAGGCAGCATGTACAACGCTTATCTAATTCTATCTTTTCTAAACCATGTAAAAGTAACTGCAAGTCTGTTGGAAAAAAATTCCTCCTGGGCCCTCTCAAATCAAAGAGCAATTGTTAGGAAGAAAATAGCATTGCATGGGAAAATTCTTCAATGCCTTTCTATGGGAACCTTCGAAGCTGCGTGTATGTGGTTACATCACAGCCTTCCTAGGACACCATCATGATTCTCCACATGCTGCCATCTCTGGCTATGGAAGATTCAGGCTGATCAGTGCAGACTGTTTCCTTACAAAGAGGATGCAGGAAGCTGTGCTCACTAATATCCCAAAGAAGGTGCTGATAGAACCGGGGTGGGAGACTCATACCTGCAGACAGTATTAGGTCTGTGAAATCCTGTGGTCTTCCCCTGACAGAACAGACACATACCCGCAGCCAACCTCTCCTTGTCCGGCCAGTGGATGGTTTATAAATTTCCAAATAAAGGGTTGGAATGATAGTACAGCTAGTAGAGCACTTGCCTTGCATGGGGGGGGGGGGGTCAACCCAAGTTTGATTCTTGGTATCCCATATGGTCTCCCATGCTTGCCAGGAGTAATTCCTGAGTGCAGAGCTAGAAATAATCCTTGAGCGTCACCTATTGTTGCCCAAAAACAAAAATACCTCCAAATGATCCTTGGCTAAAAGAAGGTTCCCACTCCTAACATCACAAGAGAGTATTGAGGACATTAATATATTAGGAATTAGCTGCTCAGCAGATTTTATGTTCATTGTTAGTTCACTGCCTACCTGAGTATGGTTAGGTACTTAGGAAGTAATTTTAGTGTCAGCGCACCTGAATGTGAGTAGTGAACAGAGTAAGCAGACACCTGTTTGGTCAGATAATGTCTGGCACATAGCAAATGTCAATACTTGATTAACCATTCAGTGTTTATTGTATTTGGCCTTTCGTATCTCATGCATCCTATGCATTGTCCTTCTTCCCTCCCCTTAATTTCCTCTTTGCTTTATAGAATGTGTGTAAGAACTGCAAGGGAACCCTCTGTGATGCCTGTTCAACAAACGAACTGCCTCTTCCTTCGAGTATCAAGCCTGAGCGAGTTTGCAATCCCTGTCACAAACATCTAATGAAACAATATTCCACAAGCCCAGCATAAGTAAGACTGGATGCCAAGATTCAGACAACACGTTTATCTGTGTTAGCCGTCAGGATCCTGTAGAGCCCAGACCTTAGAATCGACTCAAGTGGAAAACATTGAGCTAAACACACCAGGTTCGGGAGGGAAGGCAGAGGTTGGGGATGATAGAAAATTTGTTCACTTTCCCTAAGAACTGTATGAATAAAAGTTACTCCTTTGAGCCTCTCTCTTCTGAGTGTGATCAGCCCCACTTTGAAGGGTTTATCACATTTTTGAAAGGGTTATTCAGTCTCATGAGTCATAATACTAATGCTGGGTGGAGGTCACAGGAGAGAGGGCCCAAGCAGGTGGGAAGAAGAAAATGATCATTTCCCCTGCTTTACATTTGCAGATTCAGGGGGGGGGGGGGGGGGGGGAGGAGGGGGTACATCATTTGAGATCAATAAGGCAGACGTGACACATTTTCCCAAGTGCTGCTACATCTAAATTTATTTCCTTATCACACCTCTACCTACCTCTTGAAAGTAGCTCTACAAAACTGTGAACTCCAAACTCAGGGAAAAGAGTGCTGTAACTTCTGAATGTTCTTTAAATATTATTGTAATACAACTATAATTTCAGGATCAGAATTTTTGGGCCTTGGATTTACATTGTTTTTATTATCAGAAGAAGGAATATTTGTTTTTTCCATTAATGACTTGAAACTAATGATCTGGTCTTCCAGAATACTTCCCAGCCACCACTACCCCTCATTTCCAAGTCAGAATGGAGATTTCAAGGAGTTTTAAGTCAGGTATAGATTATTCTGAGCCAAGAATTAGAACTAATAGGTTTCTTGGAAAGTGCAAGACTCAGACATCTTTTTGGGAGAAAAGAGGTGTGTTCAACAAGGCAAAAAAGAAATGGTTACATATTATATGATTATATTACATGTGTCTAGATTGTTTGATTCTAGTTCATCTAAAAAATGATTATACAACTGGTTTAGAATTCTGCGGTTGGAACAGACCCATGGTATTTGATAAACAACTCCTGGAAAGGGTTACAACCTGGGAAAGAGATGTTATTCCAAAAAAATACAGCCTGTTATTTGATGAAGCTGAGAGGGGAAAAATAAAATAATAAAATCCTAGTGTCTAGCTGTCTTTTTTCCCTTTCAATACCTTTGTGATTCTTCATATTTTGTCCACCTATAATATCAACACTATATTTTTTTTGGCTTTTTTGGGGGAGGGTCACACCCAGCAATGCTCAGTTGTTATTCCTGGCTCTACACTCAGGATTTACTCCCTACAGTGCTCGGGGGACCATATGGGATGCCAGGGAATCGAACCCAAGTCGGCTGCGTGCAAGGCAAACGCCCTTACCTGCTGAACTATCGCTCTGGCCCCATCAACACTATTTTAGCTACATACAATGTATGTAATAATTTTTAAAAAATAAATAACCTGAGAACTGGTCTGTAGAATGAGCCAACAATGTCTTTGGGGTGGTGGGTGGAGGACGGACACACTGGAGTGTGGTGTTGTAATATTATATCCACGGAACCTTATCACATACTGTAAATATGTGTCTAGAATTCTTGCTAATTTTTTAATTGAAAATAGGAGAAAAGTATTCCATAGAGACAGGCTGGAAAAGTTGGGGGTGAGGATGGAGGCAGGAGGGAAACTGGGACCCTGGTTGTAGGAAATGAGCACAGGTGAAGGCACGGGTGTTGGGATATTATGGCAGACTGGATCATGGACAGTTAGCACAGTGATGAAAATTCTTTTTAAAAAACACTGTCAGTAAAATGAAATGGCAACCCACAGAATGGGATAGCATATTTGTAAATTGTACATGTCAGGGGCGGGTGGATAGGGACAGCGGGTATGGCATTTGCCTTGCACACAGCTAACCCGGGTTTGATCTCCAGCACTTGGTCAGAGCATCACCAGAAGTGATTCTTCAGTGCACAGCCAGGAGTACCCTGAGCATCATGGGTGTGTCCCAAAAGCAAATAAAAAAAAAGTATATGGCAAAGGAATATGAGGAATAACTTTAATTTTTTAAAAATCATATAACATCCCAATTAATGGGCAATATATTTTAACAGACTTCTCAAATAGCAATAATATTGATTAAAATATGCTCAACCTCACTAATGTACATGTCAAAATCACAGAATACCACTTCAAATCCACAAAGGGTGACTGTTAGCAAAAAGAAACTTGCTGATAACATGAACATTGGTGCACTGTTGGGGCCAATGTGAAGTAATGGTACAGCTACTGTAGAACAGGATGACCATTTCCAAAGAAATAAACATCAGTGCCCGGAGCGATAGCCCAGCGGGTAGGGCGTTTGCCTTGCACGCAGCCAGCCTGTGCCAGCCCAAATTTTGATCCCCGGCATCCCATATGGTCCCCGAGCACCGCCAGGAGTAATTCCTGAGTGCAGAGCCAGGAGAAACCCCTGAGCATTGCCGGGTGTGACCCAAAAAGCAAAAAAAAAAAAAAAAAATTAACCGTAATCCACCAGTTAATCTCAGAGGATATGAAAATAGAGGCTGGAGAGATAGTGGTATAGGTAAGTGGTATAGTTAAGGTGCTCTCCTTACCCTTGGCTCAATCTCTGGCATTGCATATTGAGTGGCCTCAGCAAAGTTGGGTGTAATCCAAACCCCCCCACACACTCACATAAAAAGTAAAGATAAATGTTAGTATTTATAAACCTTACTCATAGCTGTAGCGTTCACCACAGGCGTGAAGCAGCTCAAGTGTCTGTGAGTGAAAGCATGATAGTGCAATGGAATATTATGAAGCCTTAAGGAAATTCTGGGAGCTGGAGCAATAGTGGGGAGAGAATTTGCCTTGCTGGCGGCCTGGCTCTGCTCATGGATCACTTTTGGTGATCCCCAATATTGGGGATTGAAACAGGGCCAGTCACATGCAAGGCAAGTGCCTTAACCCAGTATACTATTTCTTTGCATACCAATGTATTTTTTGCCTTTTTGTGTGACACTGAAGTGCTCAGGGTGGTATTGGTAACTGAACCATTCAAATCCAACTCTCTGGCCCCTGTGTATTATTTTTTAATGACATTTTACATGTTGTCAGATGTACTAAAAATGTCTAATATTTGCTTATTAGACATCTCATCTTAGAAATAGATGAGCTTGAGAAGGGGTAACTAAATTTTTATATTGCCTATATTTTACTCCTTTAAAAAAATACCTTTGGGTCAGAGTGATAGTCCAGCGAGTAGGGCGTTTGCCTTACAGGTGGCCAATCTGGGTTCGATTCCTGGCATCCCAGATGGTCCCCCCAGCACCACACCCCTGCACATCGCTGAGTGTGGACCCAAAAAAGCAAAAAAACAAGAACACTTTTCTAAAGAAATCGATAAATCACCCTCCCCTTTTTTCCTTTTGGCTTTTTTATCTGAGACATACCCAGATGTTCAGGGGGATCAAACCCAGGTGGGTCATGCACCAGGCAAACACTGCTGTGCTATCACTCTGGCCCCTCCCATTCTTATATCAAGGTTAATAACTAAATAAACTATGTATCTTCCTTCCTGAAAACACAATGAGAAAGTCACCCAACAGGAGCTGCCAATAGCTCCATTTCATTTGGAGGGCCAGATTCAATCCCAGGAACTGCAGGCTTCATCTAGGAGTGACCCCAGGGGGGAAAACTGGGGAAATCCCCAACACCACTGGGTCTGACACAAAAACAAAACAAAAAAAAAAAAAAGCCACCCAACTGAAAAAATTTAAATGGGCAAAATGAGCTGAGAGTTCAAGAAATACAACAGCAGTGTTAAAGAATGCTCATTATCTTGTCCCTGTGGTACTGCACATTAAATGAAATAACTACTGCATATACCATGTGCTGGCAAGGATGGGCTGGTACCGGTATTTTCATTGCTAACAGAAATGCAAAATGATACAGCCACTTTGGAAGACTGGCAGTTTGTCAATACTAAATCTGGGCCAGAGCAATACAGAGTGGGTAGGGTGTTTGCCTTGCATGTGGCAGACCCATCCAATCCCATGTGCCCGAGCACTGCCAGGAGTATTTCTTGAATACAGAGACAGGAATACCCTGAGCATAACCAGGCGTGGCCCAAAAAATTATATTTTTTAAACTAAGCCTACAAAAAAAAAAAAAAACCACCACCAGAATCTTCTGGGGCAGAGCTATAGCACAGCAGGTAGGGCTCCTTGCACGTGACCAACCTGTGTTCAATCCCCAGCATCCCATAAAACCCAGCAACAGAGCTCCTAACTGTTAATGCAAGTTAGCTGCTATCTTACCTCTTTGTAAATGTTTGTAACAACCTTTTGCTTCCTACAGAATTCTGAGATTTGTTTTCAAATCTGATAAATTCCAGGGAAGTAACTGCATTCCCACTTATTAGGACAATTTGATTCTTTTCAAAGTTCTGGAACTTGAGCTTCTCTTCCCTCACCCCTCCACCCCCGACTCCCCACCAACAGACTAATTGCATTTTTTAATTGAATCACAGTGAGATAGTTCATTTGGGTTCTAATTATATAATGTTCCTACACCCATCCCTTTACCAGTGTACATTCCCCACCATCAGTGTCCCTTTCCCTCCTGTCCCCCACCTCCACCTACCTTTATGGCAAGCATTTTTCTTACTCTGCTTTCAGTATTCTGATTCACAAAAGTGAAAGATTATAATGTATATTCCTTCATCTACATTCAAACTCAGTTCTTGTAGAGTGATCACTTCTATGACTGTCATACTGGTCCCTTCTATTCCTCATTGTGAATCCTTACATAATTTAAGAAAAGCACTTATAAGAATCAAAACTTTTTTTTCTTTTTGGGGGTCACACCCGGCAATGCTCAGGGGTTACTCCTGGCTCTGCACTCAGGAATTACTCCTGGCGGTGCTCGGGGACCATATGGGATGCCGAGGATCGAACCCAGGCGGCATGCGCCAGCCACATGCAAGGCAAACACTCTACCCCCACTGGGCTATCGCTCCGGCCCCAAAACTTTTTTTTCCATTTTGGGTCACACCTGGCTCTGCACTCAGGAATTACTCCTGGCGGTGCTCAGGGGACCATATGGGATGCCAGGGATCGAACCCAGGTCGGCCATGTGCAAGGCAAACGCCCCTACCTGCTGTACTATCACTCCAGCCCCAAAACTTGTCCTTTGTTCTTGCCTTTTGTTCCAGTAGAAAAATTTGATCTGATCTATTGTATAAAAACTTCAAATTAAAAAAACTCATTTATAAATTTTTATAAATTTTATAATTATATTATATATAAATCATATATAATACATAAATCATAGATTTTTATAATTTATATATTATATGTATTTATATATAATACATAAATTTTAAAAATAAATTTTTATAAATATTTTATAAATAAGTTTTTAACTTATAAAAAACGTTTAATTTAAAAAGTATTTTTTAGTACAATAGGTCAGATCAAATTTTCTACTTGAAAAAAGGCAAGAACAAAGTAAATTCTTAGTCTCCTCTCTAAAAGGGAGAAGGTAGCGATAGATGCCTATTCCAAAATTACAATTGTTCATCTTCTAGAATGTTTCTTGTGGACTACTGCATCCTTGTTATACTTTCACACTTCTTGCTTCTTCGCCCTCTTGATAGACACAAAGTTGCTCCATGAAACCAGTATTTGGACAAATGGAAGGTCTTGCATTTTTCACTGAAGATAAGGCTCTGGTAAATGAGATTTCTTCCAAATCCATCGAAACCTAACTCAATGGCTGCAGTCCTGGGAATTCCTGCATTACACTGAACATGAACTACTCCATCCTTTGCTTTTGCTTGCTGAATAAATTCAAAACATTCCTGTGCTTTCTCAGTATATCCAGTTCACAAACATCTTGTGACCCTCAGAGCAACAAAGGCTTAACCACTCCCATTTGCTGTCCAAATTAAGGTCCTGGACGAAACCACAGCCGCCCCACTGCCAGGCTCTACTTCTTCCAGTACCAGTATTGTGGCATCTTCCCAGGTTTCTATCGTTTTCCTTCCAGTTACTGTTGTCACCCAGGTACACTGCTTCCAGAGATTATTCCAGATGAATGCTTTGATTTCCTGGCTAGGAGTGCATTACACAAGCAGTGTTGAGAAAGAAAACAAGCACAGGCAGAACATAGCTAAGTGCAGAACTGTTCCATCTCTCACAGCTAGGCAGCAGTGGCAACCACCAGACCCGAGCCAGCCTCCAACCAGTGACAGCAACAGCCACCAAAACTTAAAACTCCTAAGATAGTTTAATTATAATGTATAGCATGTTACTAATGCTAATATTGCTGAATGGTAATTTAAATAGTTGCTAAAAATAAATCCTAAATGATCTCATCACATAGGGAAGTTTTGGACCTCACTTTTCTAGCAGTGCCCAGGGGCTCCAGAACCACACAGGCTTCTCTCTCAACTGGTCCAGTCAGGTCAATGCTAAGGCCCAAGGATGTGGTGATGCCTTGCGTTGTGTGCAGAGGACCACGGCTGCCCTGGCAGTGCTTGAGGCCTTCAAAAGCTGATACTAAGACATTTTTTATCAATGAGATAAAATTGACTCAATCTACTGTAATCTTTTCATAATATATACACTGTATACAGGATACCATTTATCTGGGGGTGCTGAATCACAGCTGACAAGATTTGGGTATCATTCCTAATGATGTTCCAGGGACCATGAGGTGCCAGGAATTGAACCAGGGTCAGTCACATGCACAACAAAACACCCAACCTCTGTACTATCTCTCCAGTTCTTATACTGCACAATTTATTTGGAGATGATGGGGGTGGAAGGTTTGGACCACACCTGGCAGCACTCAGAGCCTATTCATAGTTCTCTATTCAGGAGTTACTCCTGGTGGTGCTTAAGGAGACATAAACAGATCAAATTAGGATCAGCCACATGCAAGGTAAACGCCTTAACTCCCATATCTCTCTCTGACCCCATGTAGTATTTGTATTTTAAAGTATCCCCACTTTGTATTTCCACTATACTTCCTGTGAACTAAATCTCAACAAATGAGAAATGCATTTAACTCAGAAGGGAAAAAAATCATCTGAAACCAGAACCAAAGTATATGAGGTGATAGCACATGCCCTGTACACAGCAGACCTGGGTTCGTCTCCCAGCACCCCATTTGATTCTCCAAGGGAGCCAGGAAGAAGCCCTAAGCATGCTGAGTGTGACAAAAATGATGAACAGTGTCTCTGCCACAAAGTTTCACCACACATAAAGTGGCTTTCTCCTTTCTATCCACATCCAGTACTGAGGCTTTGGAGCTTACTGTTCCATCATGAGCTCAATCTCTCCCTCCCACCTGGCAGAAGCCTTTTACCCACGCTTGGACAAAAATGTTTCAATATCTGATTTATTTCCTATAAAATCACATTAAGTGTTTCTCCTTGGTGTCTGAGTTGATACCCCTAAGAAATGATACCCCTAAGAAATCGCGCAAAGCAGGATATGAGATACTTATTCCATATATCTTAATACTATTTTCCATAGCTTTGTTACGAGAGACTACAAAAAGGACCCAAATAGAAGACAAGTCAGTCTTTGAAACTTTGGGAGAAATTTCTTTTGACCAGGACCAAACAAATTAAAAGATTACTTTCACTCTAGTACATGGTTTTCAGCATTACTTCTTTACATACTTAAGGAAAGTACATGAATTCATAAGTACCAAGAACTTTTTGTACTGAGAACTGAGTCATTAGTTGTGGCAAAAAGATAAACCCTTCAAGCTTTCCATCACCTAACATTTTACTGCTCTTCCTCCCACAGATGTGCAAATGGCTTAATATAAAGTAACTGAAAATTACTTTTGCCCCCCCCCCCCCCCCCCTTTTTTTTCCTTCCTCAAAATTTTGAACAACACCAACAGAATAAACACCTAACTACTAATGAAAAACCATGTCTTTTTTGCTTGTTCTGGTTTTCCGACTACATCCAGCTTAGGGTACATTGGGACTATTCCTGGTGTGCAAGGGTCAAAACATCAGCCTATAGGTAAGACAGAAAATGGAACAGTGTGCTAACAATTGTCGAGGGTACTAATACCAACCTAGAACTGAGCATTAAATACAGGCAAAAGATACACATGATAACCCTTTGATGTATGTTCTGTAATCCATAGTCTGGAAGGGAAGGAAAAGAGAAAGAGAAAGGGAAAGAAATAAAGACCCTGCCATGGAGGTGGGCTGGGGAGGGGGAGGGAACAAGGGACATTGGGATGGGTGCTGGAACACTGTATGACCAAAACCCAAATATGAACTTTTTAATTGTATATCTTTGTGACTGTGTATCTCACGGTGGTATAAAATACTTTTTTAAAAAATCATCCTACTTTGTTCAAAAACCGACTCTCCTACTTCCTAAGGGAAATATTACATTCTAAAATAAGCGTATTACAGCAACAGTTCTCATAACTCAATATAATCTACCACATAAGTGAACACATCTCCATCTAGATACTACTATTTAAGATTTTAAATAGATTGACTAAATCATTTGTTTTAACTTTCACTTATTTGGGGTCAGACCCAAAATAAAATATAAAAACTATCACTGCAAACTAACCATTTTTATCTTTTTGTTTTGGGACACCCAGCCATGCTCAAGGGCTTATTTCTGGCTCTGCTCAGGCTCAGGGAATCACATGTGGTGCCAGGTATCAAACAACAGGTTGGTTTCATGCAAGGCAAGCACCTTACCCCCTTACTATCTCTCCGGCCCAATTTCTTATTATATACTAGGACCTGTATAAATAAGAATATAATTGGTTGATTCACACACTCCAAATAATAACTCTTAGGTAATCTTCAGCCTGAAACAAGCCTTCATTTTATTGACTACTTACAGTACAGTGATTTGGTATCTTAGCTGGTAATCAAAGATGGTTATGAATACAAGTGAGAGAAGACAATCTCTACCAGATATCACCTCTCAGAAATAAAGACTAATACCATTTTAAGAACTAGAACTGCATCTCCTGGTAACTATGTGGCAGTCACACCCTGAGAACAGGAACAAGGCAAATGAAGTATACAGGATTTTAATTCTCCTACACAGATTCACATAAAATTAGTTTATTAACGACTACATTTTGAAGCCAGCCATTTTGATTCCAGTATTTCAATAACAAGCTGTTTAATATTAAAGCAGAATGTACTGCCACAATGCGACAGAAGTACAGCTTTCTCCATAACCCTTCACACAATTATACATTAAATACTATTTTTATTTAAGCAAGGCACCCCTACTTGTTCTAAAATATGGGATGTGCTACCCACTGAAAAAGCAAATGAGGAGACTTAGATTTTTCCTACTAGAGCTGGTTTAAATTGAGTGAAGCCATTTATGTCCTTCCTGGGCAGGGCTACTTTGACAGATCACTTCACAGTCTTGGAACTAAACACACACCCATAAGATTTATCCAAAAAGACACAAAACAAAGGGGTGAGGAGTTGTTCAGACAAGTTTTAAGCTTAAATCAGAATTCCCTCAAGTATACAGGCACATATTTTTAGCACAAGGCTTAGAAATGTGAAACATTTCTTAAAACAGGAAACTGCCAAATTGTCCTCATTTATACTTATTGACCTGTGAGATATATATATATATTTTTTTTTTTTTGGTCATATTTTTTTTCCCCCATTTCTACCCCTAAGTAATGAAATACACCTAAAACTACTCCATCAAAACATACTGGCTCAAATATGTGAAATGTTTCTTTGCTTTGGTGAGTACTTGGTTAAAATAAATCAGTATTTATTCCATGAGAAGTTTTATATTAGAGGGCTCAATTCATTGGCAAAAACCAAAAACTTCAAACATATAATTTTGTTTTGGGGGTCAGACCCAATGATTCAGGGGTTACTCTGGGGACCTATGGGATATTTGTGGGGAATCAAACCTGGATCAGCCACACACAGTGCAAGCAGCCTATCAGGTATCGTTATGGCCCCCAAACATCATTTTTTAATGGTCAAGATTTTTAAGGATAGTGCTAAATAAAATTGTGTAGTCTTTACTTTGGGCAACATATCCCTCTATGAAAACGAACTCTTAATCATATGTAGGCCAGATTTTAAAATCCAGATGGTTTAAAAGAAAAAATTTTAATTTGTAGTTTATTTCAGAATCCCCAACTTTTCGTTCTGTTCCTGAACAGTCCACTAAGGAATTTTTCTTAGATGCAATTAACCCCAACCCCCAAATCCTTTTCTAGCAGTTGCTGCTAAGACACTGGAACTTTATATCCCACATTCCAAAAAGATGTGCAAATGAAATGCTTCTTGCTTCATCCTGAAAATGAAACAGAAAATGTTGCACATTTATTCAAATGACAAAAAATGTGCACAAGTTCCCACACTGTTTAAAATTACAAATTGAAAAACATTTTGTTTCCAAGTTACAACAATTTATCTGACAAACAAAGTTAAGAGTAAAGAAAAGCAGCTAGATATTTGTGTTTGCAACCTGGTATGAAGATAGTAATTTTCAGAATTTATCACATTAAAATATATTATACAAATAACCTATTATCACAAGAATGTGGGGCCTTACATGCAAAAATAGCCTATAACAACTATAGTACAATACAGTTGTATTTGACAACGATAAATAACTAGTACTATGGAAAATCCCATTTACTTTCAAGAAAATTGCAGTTAAGTCTCTCAAAGGAACATACTGCTACATGAAGACAAAAGCATTTCAGCACACTGAAGGATCTGATAAGGGCATATATCATAGTACACGTGATCAAGGGAAGGCATATTAAGATAAATTTGTTATATTTAACACACAAACTTCCTAGGACTAGCAACCATTTCCATATTTTTATTTAAAAAAATTTGTACTCTTGGAGGCCAGGGCATTAGTACAGCAGGGAGGGCATTTGCCTTTACACAGCTGACCTTGGTTCAATCCCGGCATCCCATATGGTTACCACCTCCAGTAGTAATTCCTAAGTGCAGAGCCAGAAATAACCCCTGAATATTGCTGGGTTATAAGCAAAAAAAAATTGTACTCTATGTTATCAGTGATAAACTCTGGTTTAAAAAGTCTCATTTAAAATTTTTTAGAACTGAGAAAATACGCTTTAGTTTTTAATGGTTTAGAACTACTGAAGGTAAAAACATTTTTAGGCACATACCATAATGAATGCCAGCATATCACAAAAAAAACTGTGTATAAGAAAAATTCTCAAAGTCACGATATAATGCATTCTCTTTCCCAGGATAATTTCCATTCCTTATATCAGGGCCAGAGCAATAGTATAGCAGGTAGGGCATTTGCCTGGTACGCAGCTGACTCGAAGTTCAATCCTGGGCATCCCATATGATTCCCCAAGCACTACTAGGAGTAATTCCTGAGTACAGAGCCAGGAGTGACCCCAAAAGCCAAAAGTAAGTAACTAAGTAAGTAAGTAAGTAGTAGGTAGGTAGGTAGGTAGGTAGGTAGGTAGAGGTAGGTAGGTGGGTAGGTAGGTGCAGGTAGAGGTAGGTAGGTAAGTAGGTAGGTAGGTAGGTAGGTAGGTAGGTAGGTAGGTAGGTAAGGGTAGGTAGGCAGGCAGGCAGGCAGGCAGGCAGGCAGGCAGGCAGGCAGACAGACAGACAGACAGATAACTCCCTGAACATTGACCCTACCAGCAAAAAAAAAAAAAAAAAAATTAAATTAAATCCATTCTTTATATATTAGTTTGATCTTAACTAAATAATAGTTTCTATCACATTACAAATAAGCTAAAGTAATAATTTGCCAATTCAAAATGGCCACCATTGAAAAGCTTCTGCAGCTCAAAAAAACGGTGACCAAGATACAAAGACAATCCAGAGTGGGAAAGGATATTCACCCAATACCCATCTGACAAGAGGTTAATATCCAGGATATATCAGGCACTGGTAGCACTTCACAAGAAAAAAAAAAGCCAACCCCATCAAAAACTGGGGAGAAGAAATGAACAGAAGCTTCCAAAAAGTAGAAATTCGAATGGCCAAAAGGCATATGAAAAAGTGTTCTTCATCATTAATCATCAGGGAGATGCAAATCAAAACAACAGTGAGGTACTATCTCACACCACAGAGACTGGCACACATCCAAAATAGCAAGAACAACTGGTGGATTGGGCGTGGATGTGGGGAAAAAGGGACTCTCATCCAATGTTGGTGGGAGTGCCGGCTGGTCCAGCCCTTTTGGAAAACAATATGGGAGTTCCTCCGAAAACTAGATATTGAGCTCCCATTTGATCCAGCAATAGCACTCCTAGGAATATACCCTGGAGACGGAAAAACACTATCTGTACTTCTTTATTCATCACTGCGCTATTCACAATAGCTAGAATATGGAAATAACCTAAGTGCCTGAGAAGAGAGGACTGGCTAAGGAAACTGTGGTACATCACACGATGGAATACTATGCAGCTGTCAGAAAAGACGAAATTGTGAAATTCACCTGCAAATGGATGGACCTGGAGACTATCATGCTGAGTGAAATTAGTCAGAAGGAAAAAGACAGATATAGAATGACTGCATTCATTAATGGGATATAAATATATATACCAGTATTTTACTGAGTGCGGGCAATGGTAATGTCAGACTAGAACTCACCATTCAATGTACACATGTACACAAAGAGACTTACATGATAAACCCTAAATGTCTGCAGGGCTAGCCGTAATGTGTAAAAGAAGGGGAATAGAGATGCAGAGGCAGAGAGACAGAGAGAGAAAGAGGGGAAAAGGGGGTACCTGCTACTGAGGCAGCCCAGGGGTGGGCAGGAGGGGGTTGTGGGTATACTGGTGGTGGTGATGGGGCACTGGTGGAGGGATGGGTTCTGGAATGCTGTATTACCAAGAACCAATTATGAACACCTTTGTAACTGTATGTTTCACTGTGGTATAATAAATAAGTTTTTATAAAAAAAAAAAAATGGCCACCACAATCACACTTCTTAAATTTACCTTTTTATCTAGAATCCTTAGAAGTCATCTTATTTTCCTTTTGGACATGAATTCAGGAACAATTCAATATACCTATGGTCTAAGAATGACAAAAAAAATGCTTCATTATAAAAGCTGAAAGGGGGCGGAGGAATAGCACAATAGCACAGCGGGAGGGTGTTTGCCTTGCATGTGGCCAACTTGGGTTCAGTCCCTGGCATCCCATATGGTCCCCAAGCTGACCAGGAGTAATTCCTGAGTGCAGAGCCAGGAGTAACCCTTGAGCATTATTGCCAGGTGTGACCCAAAAAAGGCAGAAAAAAAAATAAATAAAAGCTGAAAGGGAAAACATACCAATTCAATTATAAAACAGAGAGCAATTGAAATCACTGTCCATTTCTTCCCTGATTAGAAACAAAAAATTAGGGGCTGGTGAGATAGTACAGCAGGTAGGGTGTTTGTCTTGAACACAGTCAATCCAAGTATGATCTCAGGCATCCTCTAAGAGCCTCATAGGATCATGAGTGATCTCTGTGCACAGAGCCTAAAAAAGTAAGGCCTGAGCAATGGCAGGTGCAGTGCCCAAACAAACAAAATTTGAAAATTTGTTGTTTTCTGCACCACACCTAGCTGTGCTGAAGCACTCCTAGCAATGCTTAGAGGGACTCAATGTACACTGGGGCCTGAACTAAAATGGGCTACAAAGGAAGGCAAGTGACTTAACCCCTGTACTCTCTCCGACCCCCAATATTTGAGATTAAAATCCTATTAAATTCTGAGTGGAAACATGCAGGATAATCACAAATAATCCTCACTGTGATACTGTGATTTTTTTAAATGCATTTAGTCTAATACTGTACAGAGCATACATTCCAAAGTAAAAATTATCAGCAAACCTCGAAACAGAAAAAGGTATTTGCAAGCTCAGCCACAGAACCCCAGGCAGCACTCACAGACATGGAGACCGATCCTTGAGCATAGCTGCAACAGCATCCTCGTGGGTGTCGAAGTGCACGTCAGCTTCTCCAGTGGCCTTCCCACTGGAGCTGTATTCCATGGTGATTCGAACAGGCTTCAGTGGAGCAAAAAACTACAGGGGAAAAGGAAGTCGAAAAGAAACATACTGGGACTCAGCCTACTTTCTAAGTCTATTGATTATATTCCTTCCTTCCACTTTCCAGCAGCATTCCAGAACCACCCCTCTCAGGCACTGCTCCTGCTGGTACTCAGGAGACCCTGTGGGGACAGGGATGAATAGTGGTCTCCAGCACGGTCAAATCCTGCACTCAGTATCTTTCCAACCCCTACACTGTTAACTGATTCATCATACACCTGGTCAACTTCATTTTAGCAAATTTCCCTTTAAAACAGCAGAGTAATTATACATATATCATCTTCTGATTTTTTTCTTATGTTCTTAAAAATCATGGTTACACTTCAAGTATCTATTCAGAGTATTAAAACTGTCAACTGTGGGCGGA
Source organism: Cryptotis parvus (assembly GCA_021461705.1). NCBI lineage: Eukaryota > Metazoa > Chordata > Mammalia > Eulipotyphla > Soricidae > Cryptotis > Cryptotis parvus. The sequence goes on along the minus strand of JAJIBD010005901.1, from coordinate 41,634 downwards.
ACGACAGTCCAGTGGGTAGGGTGTTTGCCTTGCACGGCCGGCACGGGCCGGCCAGGGTTAGATCCCCGGCATCCCATATGGTCGCCCAAGCGCCGCCAGGAGTAATTCCTGAGTGCAGAGCCAGGAGAAACCCCTGAGCATTGACAGGTATGACCCAAAAAAGAAAAAATTAAATAAATAAAACTGTCAATAGAACTGCAAAGACAGTATAAGGTCAAGACACTTATCTTGTATACAGCCAACCATGATTCGATTCCTGGCACCGCATATGGTCCCCTGAGCACTAAAGTCCTTGGGCAGTGCAAACACTTCCATATCCCCCCAATCATAAAATAAAAACTGTAAATACAATACTATACAAACTATTACAGCCTGGCTTGCGCCGGGGTTCATCAATAAATGCTTTATTTAGAGGTGACTACAACAGTATGCCACCTGCGTGGCAAGCCTGGCAAGCTGCTCGTGTAGTATTTGATATGCCAAATACAAGTAACATTTATATTAGGTCATTCCCGTGACCTAATATAATTGTTTGAGGCTCTTTATGTTCCTGGAGCAAACGGATGCCTTTGGGTTCTCCTAGCATGAGACAGGACATATGGAGATATTACTGGTGCCCGCTCTAGCAAATAGATGATTAACGGGAAGATAATGATAGTGATACAAATAGTAATTCCAAGGCTTGTTTCAAACAAGGACCATTTAAAAAAAAAATCACATTTTAATCATGGGGTTTTGTTTAATCATAAAATCAAATTCACAGCTTCTCTTCTGTTTTCTCTACCCACACGACCTAATTATTTTTTAGGATCTTGCATACTTCAAGTAAAACATTTTACACCTCACATTTTATGACCCTAGACCAACCTCTAATTCAATTCTAATTCTTGGCTAAGTACAGTAGGTAAGGCGTTTGCCTTGTCAGCGGTCAGCCCAGATTCGATCCCCAGCATCCCGTACGGTCCCCCCTGCCAGGAGTAATTCCTAAGTGCAAAGTCAGGAGTAATCCCTGAGCATTTATTTGTATGTGTGTCTTGGGGGGGGTGTATATATACATACATATATATATATACACACACATATATATATACATACACATATATGCATGCATATGTGGGGGGGGCAGAGTGATACTCCAGCAGGTAGGGTGTTTGCCTTGCACATGGCTGACCTGGATTCGATTCTCCGGCATCCCATATGGTCAACCGTGCACCGCCAGGAGTAATTTCTGAGTGCAGAGTCAGGAGCAACCCCTGAACATTGCTGGGTGTGATCCCCCAAAAAGTCACCTTAAAAACACACTGATGGATGGCGCTGGAGAGATGGCAAAGCACGAAGAACATTTGCCTTATAAGCAGCCAACCTGGGTTCAATCCCCAGAATCCTATTTGGTTCCCTGAGCACTGCAATAGTTAATTCCTGAGTGCAAAGCCAGGCATAAGCCCTGAATACCATCAGGTATGGCCCAAAAACTTGGGGGAAAAAAAAAAACACCACTGATGGAAGGCAATGAGACCATTTTTTCCCCTCCAAGTCTTTTTTTATTCTATATAAAAAATAAAAATAGTCCATCAAATACACCTCATCTCTTAATAATTCACTTTACTTGTATTTTTTGGCAATGTTGGGGGCCTAATATATACAAGCAAGGTTTACTATCTCTAAGTCACATCTCTGACTATTTAAAAAAAAATTTTAACTAGTATATAACATTGAACCATAATGGTATTTAAGCCTCAGATGTGCTCCCGATACACTGTTACCATTTTAATCGGGCACATACCTGGTATGTGCCGTGTGTGTGTGTGTGTGTGTGTGTGTGTATAAATGTATATGTGTGTATATGAATAAATATATGTATAAATATATGTATATGTGTGGATATGTATATGTGTGTATGTATAAATAAATGTATATGTGTGATGTATAAATGTGTGTGTGTGTGTGTATACACACACACACACACATATATACCTGGTATCTGATGAAGATTACATAAATGGAGTTACTACACTGAATGTTCGTCATTTCAAACCAAAGAAACACCACTGTACTTTTTTTTTTCTTTTTTGGGTCACACCCAGCGATGCTCAGGGTTACTCCTGACTCTGTACTCAGGAATCACTCCTGGCACTGAGTTGGGGACCATATGGGTTCCCAGGTTGCCAGGGATCAAACCTGGGTCGGCTGCATGCAAGGCAAACGCCCTACCCACTGGACTATCACTCCGGACCCACACCACTGTACCTTTATTTGGGTAAAGATTCCCGCTATATGCATTTTTTTTTTTTTTGCTTTTTTGGGGTCACATCTGACAATGATGCTGACATCAGGGGTTATTCCTGTCTCTGCAGTCAGTAATTACTTCTGGTGGGACTCAGGGGGCCATATGGGATACTGGGGATTGAACCCAGCATGCAAGGCCCTCCCTGCTGTACTATTGCTCTGGCTTCCCCCATTAGGCTTTCTAAAACAACTCTGAAGGTCCTATACTGAAGGCTCTGGGTTAATATATGATAAAAGTACAGGGTCAAGGCATTCCTTCACCTTGCATGTGGCCAAATTCAGTGCACAGCACTGTTGCATACTGTCACCCAAGCACCACCAGGAGTTATTTCTGTGCTGAGAGCCAGAAGTATGTCCTGAGTATACCTAAGTTTGGTTCAAAAACAAAAAATGTTTATAATCGCTATTTTACGTTTTTGTCAAGTATTGGTTTCCTAAACTCAAAAATGAAAGTCATCAATACAGACAAAAAAAAAAAAAAAAAAAAAAACCCTTTCTTTTAATACTAAGCATATACTAAATTCTCACACATAAAAATCTTTTTTTTTTTTGGCTTTTTTAGAGGGGGAGTGGAGTCACACCTGGCGATGTTCAGGGGCTACTCCTGGCTCTGCATTCAGGAATTACTCCTGGTGGTGCTCAGGGGACCATGTGGGATGCCAGGGATCAAACTCAGGTTGGCCATGTGCAAGGCATATGCCCCTCCCGCTGTGCTATTGCTCCAGCCCAAATCTTATGTAGAGGCTGGGAAAATAATGCACAGGGCTTTATCTCCTAGTTTGAATGCAGGAGGTCCAGGTCTGATCCCTGGCATTGCATACAGCCGCTGCTTCTGCTACTATCTTTTACCACTGATGACTGTGCTTCTCTTCGTTTGGAAAAGAGAGAGGGAGAGGATGTAGTCTGAGTGGTTTCGTGGAAAGAAAAAAAAATCAAATGAGAACTCCACAAACATAAAATTGCCAATGAATTGTCCAAAGATACATTAGAAATTTTATTTTCTACCATCGACAAATTATACAAATTCAATTTGAGAACTTTTTGCTCAAACCTATAAAGAATGAATATCTTACTGCCACGTGCGTTTATAATGTCTTGGGCATTGGCTTGAAAAGGCAACCCTCTCATGTGGACAAAATGCAGTGAAGGCGTAGTTCCAAAATCAACAGCTTCTGGAAGTTTCTCTGGTATTTCCTTAGGCAATTCTGAGAGGTGGAATAAAGAGCACTGTCAAGAATATAAAAGCTTCTAGAGTTATTAACTGATTATAAAAAGATATTTCAAAACCCTAAGTTCCTCTGAGCCCTCACAGCCTTAGTTATATAAACTAAACACTCATGAAATTCCCTCCACCTAAAAAAAATACTACCCGAAGGTCTAGAGCAATAGTACAGCAGATAGGGGCCTTGCCTTGCACTCAGCTGTCCAGGGTTTGGTCCCAACAGTCCATACAGTTCCCCAAACCAGCCAAGGTGAACCATGAGTGCAGAGCCAAGAAAGTGAGCCACCAAAAAAAAATGTCACGGAACATCCATAAACTTTTAGTGCTCTAAGTTACTACCAAATTAAGAATATAGCTCTGTGATAACAGAAAAAATAAAATAATTATGTATGAAATCATCAGGGTAAGACAAACTTCGAAACAGAAAGAATATGGTCAGAGAATGCCAGTTAAAAGAGAGTTATCAAACTTCAAAGACTAAAATACTGCTTTGGGAGGGGGTCAAGAATTGAACACAGGGCCGGAGCGGTAGTCCAGCTGGTGTTTGCCTTACATGCAACCAGCCTGTGCTGGCCCGGTTTGATCCCCAGCATCCCATATGGTCCCCCCGAGCACCGCCAGGAGTAATTCCTGAGTGCAGAGCCAGGAGTAACCCCTGAGCATTGTCGGGTGTGAATCCCCCACCAAAAAAAAAAAAAGCAAAAAAAAAAAAAAAAAAAAGAATTGAACACAGACAGAAAAAACTCTTCTTGAGTCCATGTCTATTTTTTATATACATCTTTCCCCACCCCAATTTAAATGCTGGTATTTTACTTTTGTTATTTGTGCCACCAACTTTTTGAAAAATTATAAAAATTAAATTAAAAACACAAAGAGGCCGGAGAGAAAGTACAAGATTAAGGTGTTTGCCATGCACTCAGTGATGATCTGAAATCCCTGACACCACATATGGTCCCCTGAAAACCAGCAGAAGTGATCCCTGAGCAAGAGTCAGGAGTAGCCCGAGTGCTGCTGGGAGTGACCACAAACTCCAACCCCTCAAAAAACCTAATACTTAGGTCTTTTTACCTATATTCAAAGTACATCTTTGAAGTTAAATCTTTGACTTAACTTACTTCTCCTATAAACCTACAGCTTCATACAAAACAATTATAAAATATTTACTAAATGTCTAAACATTAAAGAAAAACTAAGTGAGTCAAGAAGCAGCAAACCCTTACCAATTTCTTTTTCACTTTCAAAAGCTGTAGTGGGTCGAACATCTTCATTTACTTCATGTTCTTCAAAGACCATTTCTGGCTCCGTGATATACTTAGCAGTAGGAGAAGATGCCATTTTCTTTCCCTTATGAGAACCAACATGGGTTCGAACTTCATTTCTTCTGCTTGGAAATATCTCTATGTATCTGTGTCAGAGAAAAAAAAATGTGAGCTGGCACATATGGTACAAACTATTTAATTCATTAAACAAACATACACATGGGCCCAGAGAGATCACAAAATACTTGCCATGAATGAGGTTGACCCTATGCAATCGAATCTGCAGCACTCCACCATGCATGTCTCCTAAACACCACCAGGGGTCACTTCTGTGCACAGATCTAAATACCACCAGGGGTACTTCTGTGCACAGATCTAAACACCACCAGGGGTCACTTCTGTGCACAGATCTAAACACCACCAGGGGTCACTTCTGTGCACAGATCCAAAAGTGTGGTGCCCTGAGTGCCCCCAACAAGCATGAAGTTTCAGAGTTTATGAAACACAGTTGTTTAAACTTAGCAAGTTAAAAAGAGTAAGAATAGCTCTATTGGGACAGGCCAAGTAGTTCAGCAAGTCCTAGGTTCAGTTCTCAGACTATGAAATAGATCTATTAGCCTAGGAAAAGGCCCAGTCAACAGATCCCTGACAATTCCCATCACAAGTTTTCTTCATACACAGTTTAACTAGGCAGGGTTGCAGCTCAGTGGCAGAGGACATACATCACCGATATGAGGCTTTCCTTAAGTTTGATCCCTGTACCACCAACAAAAATAAAAACATAATAGAATTTATTTTCTTTTTTGTCCCTAAAATTAACTTGGTAAGGATATTTGTGTGTGCGTGTGTGTTTTTATCAATTACAATAATATCCAAAAAAGTATTGCAACGGAACTCTGAGAAAATTAATCACATTAGGTCCAAAGCACAGCTGGAGCAATCCTGAAGCCAAAAGCCAGGAATAGGCCGAAAAACAACCCAAAAAATTACTAAAGTCATAGTATATGGAAACAAAGCAATTTGCCTTGTAAGTAAGGCCTAGTAAAGATGTTTGCCTTGCACGTGGTCAACCCGGGTTCAATTCCTAGCATTCCGTGCGGTACCCTGAGCACAGCCAGGTGTATGTAATTCCTGAGCACATAGCCAGGAGCAAAGCCTGTGCATCGCCAGGTGTGACCCAAAAAGGAAACAAACAGAAAGTATATGAAGTCGTAACAGAGCAGATAAATGGAATTCATGAATTAAGAGCCATTTGAGATTTGCAATCGCTATATTAAATCCAGCCTTCTAGAACCAACAATTTTTCTCAATAATATTTTTCCAAATTAGATCGTAAAATTTTAATTGTTATGCTCATCTGTATTTAGACTATAGAGTTTAACACATTGAGGGTATCTGTATATTGCCTTAACACATTAATGAACACTGAAATAGTGTGGTGAAAGGAAATGGGAAGGGTAAAAAGCTTTGCATGTACTTCATTTCTATTTAATAGATGTAATGTGGGGTGAGAGAAAATACTTTGCATGCAGATGGCTCAGATTATAGTCCTGGCCCAAAGGTTCGCCAATCACAAAGCCAGGGAATAAATCCACGCACTACTATTGTGGTTCCCCTGCCTCTCAAGGAGTTGCAGGTATGGCTGCAGTGCCCGGCTGCATCAGCAGGCAGCAGACAGGAGACAGGCTTGTCTATACCCACGGCTCTGCCCCAAGGGCCCTGTATGGTTGATGGTCTGATATAGAAAAAGACTGGGCCCCCTAGGATAAACCCAGAGCCACGGCAGAGCCTGACAAGCTACCCGTGGTGTACTGGATATGCCAAAAACAGTCATAATAATGGACCTCATTCCCAACGAATGGAGGGGTTACTGTGCCCATTCGAGCAAATCGATGAACAATGGGAAGACAAGTGACTATTGTGGCCCAAAATAAAAATAAAATTTAAGAAAACCCTTTCTTGGTTCAACTTAAATAATGTGGGGGCCAGAGCGATAGTACAGCAGGTAAAGTGTTTGTCTCGACTGTGGCCATCCAGGGTTCAATCCCTGGCATCCCATATGGTTCCCCCAAGCACTGCCAGGAGCATCGCCAGGTGTGACCTCAAAAAGCAAAAACAAAAAAAAAAAAAAAAAAAAAAAAAGGTGATTACAGACATTAGTCTCTGCTCTCTTACGCTGCGGATTATGCCCACAGATGGTGGCCACAAAACTGAACCTAGGAATGATTTTTAAACTAATTTCTCTGATTCAGTATAAGCATATAATCTGTGAAGTAATTCAAAATTAAGCAAAAATATCTTAAAAAGTCATGAGCAGAACTAGTTTAAGAAGCTCTGAATTAGACAACAAATTACTTCTCATTTTATCAGATGGGATAATACTGTGATCATAAACAAAATGGTTCTGCTTTCCTGCTTTTGGGCCAAACTTAATGGTACTTTACCCAGTGGTGCCTGGGAGAATATGAAGTGCAGGTGATTAAATACATGGCTCCCACGTGAAACCATGTGCCCCAACCCCTTAATCTATCTCCCTTGCCCCACAAAAAATGTCTTCTATTTTTAAAATGTATACTAAGGGCCAAGGACATGGCTCAAGTGATAAGCACAGGTATGACATGTGTGAGGTCCCGAGTGCAATCTAATGGAACAACATGCCCATACCCCAAAATAGCTGATAACAGGGCAAAAAAATTTTTTACATATATATGGGTTTATATATGTGTGTATATATGAATGTGTGTATACACACGGACAGGGTGTATATGTAACACAGAAAAATTAATTCAGTAAATACAGCTAATTATCAACTCATTATGGGCATTTGGCACCTCATACTCTATTTTTTGTGTGTAACTTCAGAGTCATTATTACATACAGCACAGTCACTAAAATGTCCTAAATGACCCTTCTGCATCATTATCTGCTCTGCTCACCGGTTACCAATTTCTTCCCTGTGTTTTAACAAGGCCTGGTTAGCCATTTCTGGTTCTTCAAACTGCACGTAGGCTTCTCCCTGTTTTTCTTCTCCCTCTGTAGTCCATAACAAAAGTAATGTCTACTATATTCAGTCCTAGGAAACCAAAGAACAAATAAACTATTAGTGCTAATAAGTGTCTTTAATTCTTAGGATTAATACATTCACAATTCTTAATTAGGTCCCAGATTCAACCCTTAGAACTGCAATAAATAAAAGTATCTATATTTTAGCCATTAGGTTATTATGGAACAATCACTGTCTTCCCATTGTTCATCGATTTGCTCGAGTGGGCACTAGTAACATCTCCATTAGTCCTGGCACAAGCAAGTGTAACCCAAGGGCATCTGCTTGCTCCACGGACAGGAGGAGCCCGAAACTATTCTTCAGGTCATGGAACTGAAGTCCATAATTGTTACTAGTTTTTGGCATAACAAGTAAAGAAAACATGGGTAGCTTGCCAGGCTTTGCCGTGTAAGTGGTATAGTCTCAGTAGAAGGCTCTCATCTAGAGCATTTACTCATGAAACTTAACTTGTAGAACTTTACAAGAAGAAACAGCAGGGCCAGAGCGATAGCCCAGCAGGTAGGGCGTTTACCTTGCACGCCGCCGGCCCATGCCGGCCCGGGTTCGATCCCCCGGCATTCCATATTGTCCCCGAACACTGCCAGGAGTAATTCCTGAGTGCAGACCCAGGAGTAACTCCTGAGCATCGCCGGGTGTGACCCAAAACGCAAAAAACTAAAAAACAAAAAAAAAACACAGCCAACCCCCATCACAAAAAGAGGAGAAGAAATGAACAGAAACTTTGACAAGAAAGAAATTCTAATGGTCAAAAGACATGAAAAAATGCTCATCACCATTAATCATCAGAGAGATGCAAATCAAAACAACAATGAGATATCACCTCACACCACAGAGACTGGCACATATCCAAAAGAGCAAGAACAACAAGTGCTGGTGTGGATGCGGGAAAAGGGAACTCTCATCCATTGTTGGTGGGAATGTTGACTGGTACAGCCTTTCTGGAAAACAATATGGACATTCCTCCAAAGACTCCCATTGAGCTCCCATTTGACCCAGCCATACCACTCCTGGGAATATACCCTAGGAAGCCAAATGCACACAGAAGAAACACCATCTGCACTTTTATTTTCATAGCAGCACTATTCACAATAGCCAAAATGTGGAAACAACTAGTGTGCCCGAGAACTGATGACTGGATAAAGAAACTTTGGTACATCTATACAATGGAATACTATACAGCTGTTAGGAAAAATGAAGTTATGAAATTTGCCTATAAATGGATGGACATGGAGAGGATCATGCTGAGTGAAATTAGACAGAAGGAAAAAGACATATATAGAATGACTGCATTTATTTGCATGACATAATAATATATAATACATATAACATGTATATAATATACATAATGACCTTAGATATTGGTATCATAATATATACATATTATGATACCAATATCTAAGGTTATTATATATATTATATACATGTTATACATGTATATCATTATTGGTATCATAATATATACATATTATGATACGTATATATTATGATACCAATATGGATCAGGAGGAAACATGGATCAGGAGGTCTTGTCAAAGGTGGAAATTACCACAAACATGTGGGAGTCAGAGGTTAGGTAAGACAGAGAATGGAACAGTGTGCTAATAATTGTCGAAAAGTGCTAATACCAACCTAGAACTGAGCATTAAATACAGGCTAAGATACAGATGATAACCTCTAAATGTATGTATTGTAATCTACAATGTGTAAGGGGGAGGGATAGAGAGAGAGAGAGAGAGAGAGAGAGAGAGAGAGAGAGAGAGAAGAACCTGCCATAGAGGCAGGCTAGGGAAGGGGGAGGGAATTGGGAACATTGTGGTGGGAAATGGGCACTGGTGGAGGGATGGGTGCCGGAAAACGAAAAGCCAAGCATGAATATCTTTGAACTGTATACCTCACGATGGTATAATAAAATATTTTTTTTAAAAAAAAAAGAAGGCACTGAGAAAGCATCACCCAGGGTCAGGGAACAAAGAATGGCCAGTGGCGCTCTCCAGGCACAAAGGCAATTTCTAAATACAGAAAAGGAACAAGAAACCAAGAAGAACAGGACTCTAGAAAAAGAAGCAGTCACACAGGTAGACCAATGGCACTCGGGGACGCCGCTCTTATTTATATTTTATTTACATATCAGTGTCTGGCTGGATCTGGGACCCGATGGAAGCGGAATACAGGACAGGGTGCAGCTCCAGGCCCTGCCAACCAGTCACTGTTCCCTCTACAGACCTGGGAGGTGGGTGGGGGCACACAGATTCTCTTCAGAATCAGTATTTCAAGGGATTCATGAAGCCAGCAGAGACACACGGGCCGGTGGTGGTTCCAGTTCGAGTCTTTTCAGACCTATAAGTCTTATCTCATAAGCTGACCACCGACCAATGACCAAATTAACCAAGGTATATGCTCGGGAAACATCCACTCAGGGGCCAGGTGTGTGGTTTGTTGCTCTATGAGAAGAAAAGTGGGGCTAGAATTGGTGGAATGACTCAGGATCATGTGAGTGTTAGGGGCTGAGGACTCAGGTCACAGCAGATGCAGGAAGGGGGACCGAGCTGGGACACTCCCTAGAACCCTCCACACAGCTGTCCCCAGGGGAAGGGGCTATCACAAGTCTGTCCACAATGCACCGCTCTGTTCTCCACTGGCCCCACAGTCAATCTATTATAAGTGCCTATTTCATAGCTAGGAATTTAAAAAGGATTCTCAATCATACAAATGGTTTTATTATCTTAGGCAAATATGCTATCACGATAGGATATTTTCTTCAGTATGAGTGAACCCACTTGAAGCAGATAGCACCCAAAGATAAGCTAAACTTAAGACAGCTTTGCATGCAGGAATCCAGGGTATTTTATCCCTGCAGCATTTGGTCCCTGAGCACTGCAGGAAGTGAGCCCAAACCCAGAAGATAGCTCAATAGGGTCAGAGTGATAGTATAACGGGTAGGGTATTTGCCTTGTATGCTTCAATCCCTAGCATCCCATATGGTGCCACAGCACCACTAGGAGTAATTCCTGAGTGCAAAGTCTGGAGTAAGCCCTGAGCATCTCCTCCAATTCCCCACTCAAAAAAGAAAAAGCGGGGCGGAGCGATAGCCCAGCGGGTAGGGCGTTTGCCTTGCACACGGCCGGCTTGTGCCGCCCGGGTTCGATTCCCGGCATCCCATATGGTCCCTCGAGCACCGCCAGGAGTGATTCCTGAATGCAGAGCCAGGAGTAGCCCCTGAGCATTGTCGGGTGTGACCCAGAAAAGCAAAAAAAAAAAAAAAAAAAAAGAAAAGAAAAGCTTAACAGGCTGAGACTGCTTTGCATGCAGGAATCCAGGGTATTTTATCCCTGCAGCATTTGGTCCCTGAGCACTGCAGGAAGTAAGCCCAAACCCAGAATAATAAGGAGCCCAAGCACTGTTCAGTGTCCCCTCCCCATCCAAGGGGAAAAACCCCACCTTATATAATCTATAAATACTAGAAATCTAAATGAGAAGTTCTCCCTAATAAGCCCAATGCGGGGGGCGCCCTAGTCCAGCAGGTAGGACGTTTGCCTTGCACACGGCCGGTCTGTGCCGCCCGGGTTCGATCCCCCGGCATCCCATATGGTCCCCCCGAGCACCGCCAGGAGTAATTCCTGAGTGCAGAGCCAGGAGAAACCCCTGAACATTGCCGGGTGTGACCCAAAAATGAAAAGAAAAAAAAAAACAATGTAACTTCATGCTAGGTTCACCTAAGATACAGACAAAAAGCAATGAGAAAAAAAAAGATGAGGTCACAAACATGACAAACTGAAAGGCACCTGCAAAAAAAGTCTACGATGTCCTTCTCATTACAGCTATAAGGAAGTCCTCGAAACGAACCACGCCGTCATTAACCACAGGCGCAGATTTGACCTGAAGGCTCTTCATTAAGGCATCCACATCTTCGTTGTTTATCTCATACACTACAAAGACAAGGAAGGAAAGAGATCCAAAATTTAGATTTAAAAAAAAAACTATTATTTTTAATTTTTACAAGTCACCTCTGGAGAAAATGACAAATGGCATTTATTGCATATTTACCACGTGCCAGGCAGAACTCATTTAAATATTCTGATTCACGAGGTGACAATTAATGGCCCACATTGTCATTTATGGGGAAGGGACCAAAATTCTCTGTGCTTCATTTTCACACATGTAAAAAAGCATATTCATAAACTCTAAACACTTCACTACTATTAAGGATCAAATGAAAAAAAAGTTTTAAAAAGTACAAAGTCTGACACCATAATGACAAAAATAAAGCCAGAATCGACTTCCACATACCTTCCACATACCGCTGCCCCATGTACATACGGTGCTTTTCTAAGGCTTTTTGCACATCCTGGTCGGACTCCATTTCAATTAAGGCATCACCCCTTCGTTTCCCATCTCTATTTAATAAGAAGTGTATTCCATTCTCGCCATTGCGAATTCTGCAGTCTAAAAGAATGCAAGTAAAATTAACTGAAATCAGAAACCAACTTTTAGCTCAATCATGACATTACAAAGCTATCTTTCAACAACAAAACGAAGAGGTAACCAAAATGCCTGTCAGTCTTTACAAACCTCTCACTGAAGTCATCCAAATGTAAATGACATAGCAGATTCTAAAATATTCCAATAGAAAGAAAAAAAATATGTCGCACAAAATGTAAGCTCTCCTAACCATTAAATGGCATTTCAACATTAAGATGTTTTGTGTGCATTTCAATGTTTTTATGTTTCAAATCACTGTAAGAATTCAAATATAGTAGTTAAAAGATAGATGTTTTTCTTTCATACTACCACAGGGACTATCAAGCAGCATTTCTCAATTAAGATGGAACCCTGTGGGCACCCAATGATACGCCAAAGGGACCAGAAGAGAAAATAACATAAAAAAAGGGGACCACAGCACAGCCAACCAGTAGAACAGTGGGGTGCAAGAACACAACAAGGTGAAATAGGGGGCCCTGCTCCGAAAATGGTTGAGAAACACTGCTCTAAAATATCACCATATATCACTGTCTTCCTGTTCATCATCGACTTGCTTGAGCAGGCACCAGTAACATCTCCATATGTCCTGTCTCATGCTAGTAGAGCCCAAGGGCATCTGCTTGCTCCAGGAACATAAAGAGTCTCAAACCATTATATTAGGTCATGGGAATGACCTAATATAATTGTTACTGGTATTTGGCATATCAAATACGACACGGGTAGCTTGCCAGGGCTTGCCATGCGGGTGGAATACTCTTGTAGTCACCTCCTAAATACAGCATTTATTGATGAACCATGCGGCTGCAAGCGGCCGCGTGAGCCAGGCTGTGATAGGCTCGTCTGTTGGGTGGAGTTCTGACAAGAAAGAAGTCCGGATGCGGAAAATGGCGGCCCTCATGGAGTGGGGGTGTTGTCTGGCTTGTTGCGAGGCTCTGCTAAGGTGTCAGGCCAGGGCTAGAACCCGCCATTCCTCCTGGTGACTCGTGAGTGGCTGGGCACAGGGACAGCTGGTAGCAGCTCTGCCCCATGTCTGTGAGTCTCTGGATCAGCATATCTGGGCCGAACTGAAAAAAGACTGCTGCAAGGTGGGTGTTGGGGTTGTGATAGGCTCGTCTGCTGGGTGGAGTTCTGACAAGAAGGAAGTCCGGATGTGGAAAATGGCGGCTCTCATGGAGCAGGGGGTCATCTGGCTTGTTGCGAGGCTCTGCTGGGGTGGCTGGCCAGGGCTAGAACTTGCAATCCCTCCCGGGTGCCTCGTGAGCGGCTGGGCACAGGGAGAGCCGGTGGCAGCTCTGCCCCATGTCTGTGAGTCTCTGGATCAGCATACCTGGGCCTGATTAAAAAAGACTGCAGCAGGGTGGATCTGGATGAGGCGGGCTGTAACAGGCTGGTCTGCTGGGTGGAGTTCTGACTAGAGGGAAGTCCAGATGTGGAAAATGGAGGCCCTCATGGAGTGGGGGGTCGTCTGACTTGTTGCAAGGCTCTGCTGGGGTGGCAGGTCAGGGCTAGAACCTACCATCCCTCCCGGGCACCTCATGAGCAGCTGAGCTAAAATATCATCCACAAAAATAATCTCGATGCGGGGCCGGAGCGATAGCCCAGTGGGTAGGGCATTTGCCTTGCCAGCGGCCGGCCCGGGTTCGATCCCCAGCATCCCATATGGTCGCCCAAGCACCGCCAGGAGTAATTCCTGAGTGCAGAGCCAGGGAGTAACCCCTGAGCATCGCCGGGTTGAGACCCAAAAAGCCAAAAAAAAAAAACCTCGATGCAAAGGACATCACCCCCAAGATTATAGTATATGTATTGCATATAGAAACCTGGGTTGGGCCCCTGGCACCCCATAAATGTCACTTTGAATTTTGCAACCCTAATTTATCCACTCTTTTATTACCAAGGGAAAAGATCTCCACACTGAATTCTTCATATAGTAGATGCAAGTTGAAGATGTAAGGGGCTTTATAAAATGCTTGACCCACACAATATGTAAGTATTTTTTATAGTATTACCCTATTTTGAAATATTGACGGTGTTACAATCTATTTTTTTTTTTTGCCTTTTTTGGATCACACCCGGCAATGCTCAGGGGTTACTCCTCTCTGCACTCAGGAATTACTCCTGGCAGTGCTTGGGGGACCATATGGGGTGCCGGGATCAAACTCGGGTCGGCTGCAAGGCAAACACCCTACCCATTGGACTAACGCTCCGGCCCCGAAAGTGTTACATTCTTAAAACCTCTTTCGTAGTAGGGTGCTTGCTTTTCAGGTAGCACACACGTGTTCAATACCATGTCCACAATATGGACCCAGAGCCAAGAGTGATACCTGAGTACAGAACCAGGAGTAAAAGCCTTATGCACTGCTGAGAATGGCCCAAAAAATGAAACCAAAACCAAACGAAAAGTTAAAATCATCTTAAGAGGAAAATTAAAAATCATAGTTAGAAATTAAAATATTAAACACAGGGCCAAAAGGAGAGTAGGGTGTTTGCCTTGCACCACCTGAGTTTAATCCCTGGCATCCATATGGTCTCCCTATCACCGCCAGAAGTAATTCCTGAGTGCAGGGCCAGGAATAACCCTGAGCATCACTGGGTGTAAGTCCCCCACCAAAAAAAAAAAAAAAAAAAAAACTAAACAGAGTCCATATTCCAGACTTAAAAAAAAGAAATTGAACCACCATGAGATAGACTATTACAACACTGTTCATGATTGGGTTTCAGTCATACAGTGTTCCAAAACCCATCCCTCTACCATCCCAGCATCAGTGTCCCTAGTTTACCTCCCACCCCCTATATACCCCAAACCTGCCTCTATGGTAGGCACTTTTCTTCTCTTTCTCTCCCTCGCTCTCCTGTTTCTCTCCCTCCTCTCTCTTCCCCCTCTTTTGTGCATTGTGGTTTGCAATACAGACTTTGAAGGGTTACCAAGTATACCCCTTTACCTATTTTCAATACTCAGTTCTAGCTCAGCTTGACTATTTCCAACTATTATTGTCCAGACATTTTATTAAGGAAAGTTATACTTGACACTAAGTGATATTGCATTAAGAATGTTCCTATTATATAAAGAGCTATTAAACCTTCTATTTCCATTAACAAACTAGGCTTTTTTCATATCTCCCCATTTTTGGCCACACCTGGAAGTGCTCCCAAGACTATTACTGTCTATGAGCTCAAGAGTCACTTCTGGCTGATGCTTTTTTTTTTCTTCTTTTTTGGGTCACACCCAGCGATGCTCGGGTTACTCCTGGTTCTGCACTCAGGAATTACTCCTGGCGGTGCTCGGGGACCATATGGGATGCGGGGATCGAACCGGGCCGGCGCAAGGCAAATGCCCTACCCGTTGGGCTATCGCTCCGCCCCTGGCTGATGCATCTTACCCTTACCTGTCTTAAGTGCAGATCATAACATCAAAGAAGAGATAGAACCATTGCACAGAGCGTTTGCCTTGCAAGCGCATTTGCCTTGCAAGCAAGGGTTCTATTCCAGGCTCCCCATATGGTCCCCCAAGCACCACCTGGAATGATCCCTGAGTGAAGAGCCAGGCATGAGCACTGCCTGGTATGGCCCTGAGCTCTGCCAGGTATGGCCCAAAACCGAATTTTTTTTTTCAAAAGAAGGGGGACCAAAGAGGTAGTATAGGGGTAGGGTATTCACCTTGCAAATGGTGAGCAGGGTTCGCTGCCCAGAATCCCATATGGGTTTCCAAAGCCCACCAAGAATGATTCCTGAGCACAGAGCCTGAAGTAGGCATTAAGCATCACTAGGTATGATCCCCCAAAAAAAAAAAAAAAACTGGCTTCACACAATGCAATTCAACACGAAGCACTTTTTGTGTATGGTCTCTAGATGCCGGAGAGAGGACAGCAGGCAGGATGCTTATTGAGCACATGGCAGAACTGGGTTTGATCACTGGCCTCCCAGATGATTCCCCAAGCACTGCCAGGAATGATTTCTGAGTGCAGAGCCAGGAATAAGTCCTGAGTATAGCTGGGTGTGGCTCAAAAAACAAACAAAAAGTCTTTAAGCATCATGCTGTCACTTGGTGAGCAGATGTAGCCAGCTAGAAAGTGACAATTCCCAGTCAACATACAGGCACATGTACAGCAGTCTTAGATTTTGATTTCTCTCTCATAGTTCAGTTTATTCATTTAAAATAAACAATATATACCTGAGAAAAAGTTAAGCACATCTTCTACAGTGCAGGACCATGGCAATCCTTGAGCTCGAATCAGATAAACATCATCCACTTCCTCCCCTAGCTTGGAGGGAGCCACTTCATACTCGGGGAGAGGCGGAAGGTCTTCCAAGTAGGTAGTTTTGGACTCCTTCCAAGAGAAATAAAGAAATGTAAAAATATTTTTGATAGCCTACTTAGAAATGTTTATTTTCATAAACTAATGCTCATGGCGTTATTTAGGGAGCAGTTACTATTTCAGAGGCAAGAAATAAACATCACAAATCTAACTCCCTGTTCTAAATTGCGCATCTTAAAGCAACAAGCATCCTAATGGGTATATCCTAATGGTTTGGCAAAAAAAAATTTATTCAGGGCTTATCGTCAAGTTCACCAGTCCCAAATTGCATCTTTTAAGCATTTTAGTACACAAGAGACAAAAGTGGTTCCCTTCAATTTAACAAACACATGACGGCCTTCTAATCACCTTGCACCATGACAAGACTCTCGCTTCAGAAAACAACCATCAAGATTCTAGATATTATGGAAATTCAAACGGGAACAGAATCAAAGTACAGAACGGGCCCTGACAGGAGGACTGACAGTGACAAATATAAGTACTATGACCAGTTTCAGAGGTGAGGGAGAAATCTCTAGAAACAAAAGTTCACTGGTGCAACAGCAACACTCCTGTTTACCATAGAGCCAAGGGCCTTGGTTAAGCCTAATTATTGTCCTTAACCTGGTAGGTAGAATAGTTTTTTTTTTTAATTTAAGAATGGGTAAATCAATGAAAGATGCTTGGGGAAATGAATCTGCCAACCAAAGAAGGGCAAGGTCATAAGAGGCAGTAATGGGAATGAAGTTACAAGTCAGTAGCATGTAACTAAAGAAATGCATTTTGTTACACAAAACCAAAACTGAAATTTACTAAGAACTCCAACAAACCCCTAACAAGGAGGACAACGCAGATTTTAAGACTTGCATTCTACTGAGGCTAAGGACAGAGATTTGTTTCTTAATTCTTTCACTTACAAGGTGACTTATACCTAAAAATATAAGGAGTCAGGGGCTAGGGTGACAGTAAAGCGGGCTACAGTGCGTTTGGCTTGCTCCAGAGTAGCGAGTACTACCTCCTGCGAACCCATATGGTCCTCTCCTGCCAGGAGTTATGCCCAAGCCTAGAGCCAGGAGCAAGAGCTGAGCATCGCTTTTATATCCCCAAAACAAACAACAAACATAGACTGAATATTTACTTATACATACATATGGAGTCCATGGTGAATGTTAATCTCTAGCAACAAGCACTACAACTTTCAATATGGGAAGGCAACTCGGGCTTTAGGCGATTTGCTTTCCACTGAGCTAAAGGCGGACACTTCACTCCTTCCTATGCTCTCAACATTTCAGGCTGATTTGCGCATCATTTTAGAGCCAAGCATGCATGTAAGAACTGTGTCGAACACCAACAGAGGCTCAACAGATACCCCCACAGTCAATTTCACTTGGGAAAAAGACGAAACAGGCAAGTGAAGAGGCGGTCTGCTCACAAAGGCTTGTTGCAGTTGTGCGGTTTTTGTTCGTTTGTTTTAACAATAAAGGCGACATTCGCCACTTCCCCCAATATTCCACAAGCATCACCAGCTTTCACGGGAAAGGGCAACGCCAAGTATTGGGCCAGGATTCAAATCTATGAGCTCAGCCACAGGGCGCGAGAAGCCATGCAGATCAGCCTGTTTCCTTCGATTCAAGCTGCAGAGACTGAATTAAGATGGGCTCACAACCCACGGGGTAGCCCAGAAGCGCGCAGACACGTCCCGGATGCCACGTAACGAGACAAAGTCAAGCTTCGCATACGGTACAAGGCGCCGGCAGGAAGGCCTGAAACCACACAACGCCGTGGTTTTTTTTTCTTCCTCCTCCTTCAAAGGAAAATCCTGTCCCTCACTCCTGCGACCCCCACATTGTGGCCTCAAGACCGCGATCTCCCCCTCAGCCCTCGCCGAGCTCCCCTCCCCAAACTCAGTCTGCAAACTGTCCTGCCCGTTGGCGGCGACCCGTAGTCCTAAAGGACCTTCTGTCACCAATAGTGAAGGTGCAAAGGTGACCTTCAGTAAGCTGGGCGGGCCGCCTTTTCCCGGGGCCGAGGCAGGGAAAGGGCGCGCGGGATCCGGCCTCCCTCCCCGCCCCCACGGAGCCAGCCCACGCAACTCTGTGCGCGAATCTCCCCATCACCCGGCCGCAACACGACTCGATGGCTGCCCAGGCCTAATGCTGTGGCTGCACTGAAAACTCCCAACCCACGGCAGGGTCCGACCTCGCAACTTCACGACCGGCGGGCGGCGAGCTAGGGATGCGGGAGGGAAGGGGGGTGGGGGGGACGCCAGCAGCCTCACAAAACCTACCATGGGTCGGCGGGAAACCAGGCCTCAACATTCGCCCCCAGCCACATTGAATCACACAGCCCAACCGACCAAAGGCTGGAGGGGAGAACAAAACCAGGAGAAAACCGAGGCCTGGGAGACCGTCCCTTGTTCCGGGGCCCAATAGGAGCACTGGGCAGGCGAAGGGGAGGGATGCGTGCGGCGTCGGCCGCGGCTCCCCAGGCGCGCTGGGGGAGGAGCGCGCGACCCTTGCGCGTGCGCGCGCGGCCTCTGGCGACGTCCACGTACCTGGCTGTAGGCGCGCGCCCGGGCCCGCAGCCGCCGCCGCCAGCGACTGCGGTAGCAGAGGGGGCGCAGGGCCGGGTAAGAAGCGGCAGCCGCGGCAGCGGCAGAGGTGGCCGTAGAAAAAGTCCCGCCAGCCTCCCGGCAGGCGCTGGCCGAGTGTGAAGGCCCCGCGTTTGAGAAGCGGCGGCCGCTGCGGCACCGAGCAGCAGCAGCAGACGGCGGCGGCCCGAGACGCCTGAGGGGAAGGAGCCGGCGGCCGAGTAGAAGGGCAGGCAGGCGGCGCCCGTGCGCCGGCAGCTGCTGCAGTTGCAGCCGCAACCCTCGAGCAGCGCCCCGAGGACCCAGCGCGTGCCTGCCATGGACTCCGGAGGCGGCGCGGGGCGCGGAGCCGGCTGCGACTGCAGCGCTAGCGGAGGGGAAGTGGGATCCAGGGCGGGGGCGGGGCACCGGGCACATGCGCCGCTCGCTCGGGGCCGCGGTGACCCGCCGGAGGCGGAGGTGCACGCGCCGCTCCTCCCGGTCTCCGCCTTCGGGGCGTGGCTGCCAGGCGGGGGCCGGGAGTCGCGGCCCGGCCCAGTGGCGGCTTTTTTTTTTTTTTTAACCTCCACCCCTCGGTGTCTGCGGTCTGAAGACAGGGTTCAGCGCACAACCCGTCTCTTCCCCGGGTCTCGGGATGCCTCCCACCGACGCCCCGCACGATCCCTCCCGACGTGCTTGTGGAGAGCCGAAGCGCCGTTTCTGGTGGGGGATTGGGATTGGGTTCTCGGAGTTAGGTTAGCCCTTCTCTGCCCCAAGGGTGAGATTCGTGCAAAAGGCCAACCTTTTATTTCTGTGGTGGTTCTATGAAAATGAGGTCGCCAGATACCTCTTATAGGCTAGTGCTGTGTAACCCGAAGGGTTAAGCCTTCCCTAAAACTAAAAATATAAAACAAATGAAACCAAAAACCCCAGCATATTTACAAGTGGACGAGCCGCATTCTGCAAAAGGAACTGCTTGTGCAGTTTTCCTCATGTGATCAGAGAATCTCAGATGCAGTGGACAGAGAGCACAGCAGGTAGGGCGTTTCACCCGAAGACCCGTGTTCCACCGCTGGCATCCCATATGGTCCCCGAGCACCGCCAGGAGTAATCCCTGAGCATCACCTGGTGTGACCCAAAAGTAAAATAAGATCAAATTAAATAAAGGATAACTCAGTTGCATAAGCAGAAGGCGTCCTGCCGCAGGCTATCTAGTGTAGAGATGGACACCCTGCAATGCTCAGGGATCACTCCCTGGCAGGATCGGGGGACTCCAGTGATTGAACAGGGGAGGTCTGCAGTTTGCGAGACAAACGCCTTACCTGCTCTGTACTGTGGCTCTAACATGTATATTTATATATATATAGTTTATATTTATGTTGATGCATACAGTCCCCTGAGCTTTCCAGAAGTGATCCCTAAGTAAGTGCAGAGCCAGCAGTAAGCTCCATAGCCGAAGTGGGACTCCAAAAAATTAATTCTTCAAGCTTTTTGTTGTCGAAAATATTCAAGATAGAAGAATATAGTATAATGAAACTTCTAGAATTTTAGAAATTACAGACCTTGTTTCAATCCTGTTACAATCTATCCTCTCTTTTTCTTTACTGGAATTTTTGTTGTTGCTGTTCATAGCCCACACAGAGTTACTTTTCTTCTGGTCAGTGGAAGCATATAATAAACTGGACACTTGACACAGTAATGACTGTCAAAGCGGTAGTAACTAACAACTGTGCAGCAGTAGCCCAAAGGGCACCCCAGACCAAGATGTAACTGTTCTCATCTACACTAACAGTAGATCAGGACAGCCATGCGACCTCTCATGCTTACTCTTTGCTTCTTGGCACTACCATCAAGACAAGATTCAGAGCACACTGTTGAATGTCGCAGTTAGATACGCCATCTTCCATTTGTTTGCAAATGTTTCTGAGCAAGAAGAATTCCTTCTATATTCTGGATCTTGCCCTTCACATTTTCTGTTGTTAACCGAGAATTCAGCTTTGAGAGTGATTGTCTTCCTCATAGGGCTTCCGCAGAAATCTTCCTAGCAATGATTCTGCCAGCAAATGGTGGATAGTAAAGGAAACTTTGCTAGAATTTCTAAAGCAAAGCCTTCAAGAATCATGTCAATGAACCTCTCAGTATCCATTTTAAGCCAATAAGGACTTGGAAGGAAAAAAAGGAAATATGGCATTTTGATAAACTTTTGAATATTTGATAACATTTGAAGTCTGTAATATTTACTCTGGCTAACTTTCAGGGAAAAAGCAAATTCTGTATTCACCTAAAAAAACATTTCATCACCCAAACAAGCAAAAATAATCCTCAACACTAGTGGAATGAAGTACAAAGCATATAAAGAAAATGTGACTTTTTCATATGAAAAATGAAGAAATGGGTTGGAGAGACTAATACAGCAGGTCAGGCAAATGCCTTGAACACATCAGATGTGTTTTTTTTTTTTTGAGGTCACACCCGGCAATGCTCAGGGTTATTCCTGGCTCTGCACTGAGGAATTACTCCTGAGTGCACTGGAGTAAGCATGAGAGGTCACATGGCTGTCCTAATCTATTGTTAGGTAGTAGAGAACAGTCAGTTACATTTTGGTCTGGGGTACCCTTTGGGCTAATGCTGCGCAGTTGTTAGTGACTACCGCTTTGACAGTCATTACTGTGTCAAGTGTCTGGTTTATTATATGCTTCCACTGACCAGAAGAAAAGTAACTGTGTGTGGGCTATGAACAGGAATTACTCCTGGTGGTGCTCGGGGACCATATGGTATGCCAGGGATCAAACCCAGGTCAGCCACGTGCAAGGCAAACTCCCTACCCGCTGTGCTATCACTCCAGCCCCAGATGTGGTTTTTGATCCCTGGCACCACATTTGGTGTGTGATCCCTAAGCACAGAGCCAGGAGTAAGGCCTGAACATAGTCAGCTTAGGCCCCAAACAAAACAAAAGTAAGGAAAAATGGGCCAGAAAAATAGCTTAAAGGGCTGTCTCAGGACATGCAGGGGGCCTGACTTTGGTCCTAGGCACTACATGCCTGGCTCCTGAGCCAGGAATTGTCCCAAACCCAGAAACAAGAAAATGGGTTAGCCCTTTACTATATATTATCATGGTAAGTCGAGAATTTGTCAACAGATTGGAGACTCTGCCCTTATTTATTTGTGCCATACCTGATTGTGCTCAGGAACTGCTCCTGCCTGTGCTCGGGATCACGTCTGGAACTGTCTCTCCAGCCCAGTATTTAGTTTTGTCACTTTCATAATAACAGAATCCATCATTTGTAATGTGTAAATCTGAGTGTATTAGAAACCTAAAGACAAAGTTTGCAGAAAATAATCAGGTGTAATTATCTAAATATAATCTAACTATTAAAAATAGAATGTTGAGGGATGCCCTCGGGTCCCCAAGCTGCTTTGAAATGTTTAAAGGTAAAAGCACCTGAGTAACCCTCGAGAAGAAGGTATTTTGTAAGAAGTTTCTAAGGTTTTTATGTATAGAAATGACCAATGAAAAGGTTTTTAAGGTTTTGAAAAAAAAAAATAGACTGCCGTGGTGTCGGGGATGCCGCCAGGGTCCCTGACAGTGTCAAGACAGAAGTTCTCTTCTACCTCCGAGGGCGCCGGTGGGGGAACAGATGAAAACTCACGAGTCCGGTGCAGTTCCAAAAAGGCTTTTCACTGTCTGTCTTCCCGTTCATCATCAATTTGCTTGAGTGGGCACCAGTAACATCTCCATATGACCTGTCTCATGCTAGTAGAGCCCAAGGGCACCTGCTTGCTCCAGGAACATAAAGAACCTCAAACCA
The DNA here is from genome assembly GCA_021461705.1 of Cryptotis parvus. Taxonomy (NCBI): domain Eukaryota; kingdom Metazoa; phylum Chordata; class Mammalia; order Eulipotyphla; family Soricidae; genus Cryptotis; species Cryptotis parvus. The sequence continues at coordinate 18,654 of JAJIBD010005901.1, read as the reverse complement.
TTCCATCAGGTCATGGGAATGAGGTCTATAATTGTTACTGGTATCTGGCATATCAAATACGACACGGGTAGCTTGCCAGGCCCTGCCGTGCAGGTAGCATACTCTTGTAGTCATCTCAAAATCCAGCATTTATTGATGAACCGCTCGGCCGCAAGCAGCCAGCGCGAAGCCAGGCTGTGTTAGGCTGGTCTGCTGGGTGGAGTTCTGACAAGGGGAAGTCGGGTGTGGAAAATGGAGGCCCTTATGGAATGGAGGGTCGTCTGGCTTTTGAGGCCCTGCTGGGGTGGCAGGCCAGGGCTAGAACCTGCCATCCCTCCCGGGCGCTTCATGAGCGACTGGGCACAGGGAGAGCCAGTAGCAGTTCTGCCCTATGTCTGTCTCTGGATCAGCATACCTGAGCCAGATTAAAAAAAAGACTGCAGCAGGGTGGATCTCGATGAGCCAGGCTGTGATAGGCTGGTCTGCTGGGTGGAGTTCTGACAAGGGAAAGTCCAGGTGTGGAAAATGGAGGCCCTCATGGAGTGGGGGTCGTCTGGCTTGTTGCAAGGCTCTGCTGGGGTGGCGGGCCAGGGCTAGAACCTGCCATCCCTCCCGGGCGCCTCATGAGCCGCTGGGCACAGGGAGAGCCAGTAGCAGCTCTGCCCCATGTCTGTCTCTATTAAAAAGGCTTTTAATAGTACAAAAGCTCTTCCACAGCACTCCAATATAATGAACAAACTCTAGCTCTGGTCCGAACTTAGACCATACAAAAGAGCCTAAGTCTCCCACCAAAGAGAGAGGATCTCACCTGAAATGAGTCCTACCCAGAAGAAGGAGCAAAAGGCCAAAGAGCAAAAAGTCAAAAGTCAAAAGCTAAAAGCCGCAGGAGCCAAAAGCCGAAAGCCAAAAGGCCCAAAGCCAAAAGCCAAGGGGCCTCAAGTCAGTTCCCTTATATACACCAAAGTAATCCAGGGAGGGTCCTGTGAACAAAGAACTCTAAATAGTGTAGAAGGGCAGTGCCACACCCTATTTCAGGTATAAACAAAGATTAGCCAAGGACTAATCTCAAGATTATCTCTTATGTAAAACACTGGAGAGAGAGAGGGCTGATATAAAGTAATACATCTTAATTTCATGAGCGTCACATAGTCTAGATGGTACCCACAAGGTCCTTGTTATTATCTGCACCAGGGGTGATTCTGAGTATCTTGTTCTTGTGTATTGAAAGGGTCACACTCGCCTGCTTAGAGCAAACTCCGTATGATCCTTCCTATAGTCTTCCTATAGTCTCAACGTAGCCAGGGTGGTAGTCTCCTGGTAAATTCTAACTGTCCCATGCTGGGTGCAGTGGGTATAAAGAGGAACTGTGCCCAATCTAGAAAACATAGAAGTCTTAGTAGATGTATAAGTCAGAAGTTATTCAATCAAGGTGACTTCTGTAACTGCCACACCCTCTAGCAGTGTTTACATAGAAGAGAGATCTCATTAGAATAAACCTTGGCTTAAATAGATTAAGCTGGGAGTGGGCAAAACAACAAAGCTCCCAGATTAGCTAGATCTGTCATTCAACAATAGAAAGTTTTGATATTTTTACTTTAAGGAAGTTGAGGGACTCTAAGGAAGAAAATTAACCGAAAATTTGCTCACTCATCTAACAGACATTAAGGGAGAGCTGCTGCTATGGTGGGCACTGCCCCCGGCAGCCTTCCTCACCTGCTGCTGCATGTGAACGAGCTGGTTGGTGATTTGTTGGCTGTGGCACTACATGCAGAAGTGATTGGTAAAAGCATTAGCGCTAATAGATGTTAAGTTCACTTGTAGACTCACATCCTTTCCTCCAGGGTTCATAGAAGAAAATGATCTTCAACTGAGGCATTCTTTGGGGCCGGAAAGTTGGAAAAATAAAGGCACATAAGAGTTTATAACTTTGGGAGCAGAAGCAACAATTAATTTGGGGGACTAGAGCAGTAGCACAGTGGGTAGGGGTGTATACCTTGCACCACGGCAGATCCAAGCTCCATCTCTAGCATCCCGTATGGTCCCCTGAGCACTGCCAGGAGTAATTCCGAGTGCAGAGCCAGGAGTAACCCCCTGAGCATTACCGGTGTGACCTGAAAAGCAAAATTTAAAAAAAAAAAAACCAAAAACAATTAATTTTGTTCTTTTTGTTGTCTTTTCTGGTCCCACCCGGAGATGCTCGGTATTACTCCTGGCTCTGCACTCAGGAATTACTCCTGGTAGTGCTCGAGAACCATATGGAATGTGTAGTTTGTACCTGGGTTGACCCCATGCAAGGCAGACACCCTACTTCCTACACTATTGCTCTGGCCCCAACAATTAATTTTAATTGGAGTTCCAGAGAAACTTAAAATTAAGAGTTTTTATAAATTTTGCTACCATTTGATAGGACCCGTACTTGCTCATTCTTGGTCTGTGTCATCTCATTCCACTGTGAGCACAATCTGAGATGCTTTCCTGTGTTAAGGTTCAAAGTTCATAATACATTTAAGCTATATAAGCATAATAAATTTAACCTATAATAAATTTAAGGTCAAAGTTCATATAAATTTAAGCTATATATTTAATCTATACCCTATCACTGTCTTCCCATTGTTCATCGATTTGCTCAAGTGGGCTAACTAGTAACATCTCCATTAGTCCTGTCACAAGCAAGTACAACCCAAGGGCATCTATTTGCTACAGGGACAGGAGGAGCCTGAAACCATTCTTTAGGTTTTGGAACTGAGGTCCATAGTAGTTACTAGTCTTTGGCATAAAAAGTAAAAAAAAACACGGTAGCTTACCAGGCTTTACTGTGTAGGTGGCATAGTCTCAGTAGAAGGCTCTCAACCCAAGCATTTACTGATGAAACTTAAAGGGGAAGATCAGGTTTTCTCTTGGATGGAGCTCTGAGGAACTATGGAGTCTGGATGTTGAGAATGACTAACTGCATGATGTGTGGTTTGCTCTGGCTTCTTGCCAGGCTTACTGGTATCAGTTAAAACATGTCTATAACTGTTTACTATGTATAAATGTGAAAGAAATTGGGAAGAACCTTATGCAAAATTCAGTATCCTATAAAGGTATTGCGCAGCCGCTTTGCGGCCGCACGCCAAGGGACATGTGGGTCTGGCATGGGTGGATCTCTCTCTTCCGGGGCAACTGGCATGGAGGTGGAGAAAAGGGCAGGGCCCAAAACTCCACTCCGAGTCTGGCCAGCATGGTCAATCCCCCGCTAATTAGAGCAAACCCTTGGAGCAATGTTGGACTCTGCCAGGGGATGGCCGAGCACCTTACCGGGAGGTCAGCTCCATGGGTTGCTTCCACATGGGGCCGGCCGAGCAGTGCAGCTGTGGGTCTGAAGTGGATGGGTCTGGATCTCTTCCAGGGTTGCAAATTAGCTGAGTCTGGCTTGGGTGGGTCTCTCTTTTTGGGGCAACTGGCATGGAGGCAAAGGAAAGGTCAGGGTATACATTCATGAATGTATACCATATACATTCATGAATATAAAAATAAGTCCATGGGCTAAAAAATATCAAAGTGCTGTTTAGAACTATACATGTGTATACTATATACAGAGTGAATAGCAACTTTTGTAAATTTAAACAAATGACTTATAGAACCCATAAGTCTTAAAAGTTGTGTATACAGTTGGACAATGTATCTTAAAAAGGCTGAGTCTAGATTTTTGAAGAAAATCTGACCAGTCAAAAAAGAACAGAAAGGCACTACAGAGAAAAATAAATAAATAAATAAAATAATTTCATTCAACATAAATTAAAAAAAAAAATAAGGAACAGAGAAGTGACCTAATGGAGAAATGGTTGGAAAAGGTTAGATTAAGCTCCTTCTGCAGACATCATTCATATATATTACCGAAAGCAGAATGCCAAGGAAGGAAATAAATGAAGGAAGAAATAAGAAGAGGAGATCTGGAAATAACATAGTGACAAAGGTCAGAGGCTTTGTGCCCCTCTTGGAACAGAGGCTGAGTATCTATGCATAGCTAAACCACTAGCTATGTACAACACAATACCGAGCATGGGACCCAAACTACAACAATTAAACTTCGTTTTGTTTTAGCCACTACTGGTGTTTTAGCCACACCAGGGTTTACTCCTGGCTCTGCTCTCAGGAGCACTCTTGCAGGGTTCCAGGGACCATGTGAGGTGCTTTCCAGGGATGACACTGTACAAGGCAATTGTCTTACCTACTGTACTATCTCTTTAGCCCTACATAAATTAAACTTGGAAATGTAATGTAGCAAGGAGTTAGGACAGGGTGGAGAATGGAGACTGGGGGATTAGATTGTTGTAAAATGCTATTATAAACAACTATGTAAATCACAGTGTCTAAATAAATGAAACAAAGTTTGGGGTAGGTTGATAGAGGGCATGGTGTTGGGACACTGTATGTATGAAGCCCTGTCACTAACACATGATTAAATCGTGGTGCTTAAATTTAAAACATAAAAGAGCTTTGAAAAAGAAAAGGTTGGGGGAATGGGAGGAAACCTGGGGACATAGGTACTGGAAAATGTGTCATAGTTGAGGGATGGATGCTGAACACTGTATAACTGAAACCCAATCATGAATAGCTTTGTAATAGTCTATCTCACTGGGATTCAATAAAAGACATAAGTGGGTTTTATGGGGAGCAAGGGGGAAAAGAAAATGAAAGGTTGGTGGGGCCAGAGCAATGATGAGTTGGATGCTTGCAAGCACCACACAAGGGTTTGATCCCAGGCATCCCATTTGGCCCCCAGTACCACCAGCAGTAATTCCTGAGTGCAGAGCCATGAGTAAGCCCTGAGCATAGCAGTGCATGGCCCCCAAAACGAAAAGGTTGGAGCTTCTAAGAGATAGTACAGCAAGTAAGGTGCTTGCCTTACACACCCAGAAAAAGAGAAAAAAAAGTACCATAATATACAAATAGATTAAAATCAATAATACAAAAACGGTACTCAAAGTTTCAATAACTAGAATGTCAATTGGTTCAACAAATTTAATGTGAATTATATGGGGCTGGTGAATTAACCCAAAGGACTCAAGCATGGGCTTTACATGTGTCAGAGTCCCTAGTCTGATTAGTACACTTGACCCCACATTACCTCTGAGAGACATGGCAGTGCACCATGGTAGTGGCTGAGCACCACCAGATGTGGCCTAAAACCAGAACAAAGTATTGAAAGTACTCATATTCAAACATGTTCTCAAAAATGTTCTCCCTGCATTAACATACGCCTCAGAGACCTGGGCCCTACGAAAGCAGGATGAGAATGCTATTCGGTCTCCCAGAGAGGAATCGAAAGAGCTATGCTTAGAATATCACGCCTCACTCAAGTGAGAGAAGGAATCCGGAGTTCTGACCTCCGTCGCTATTCCAAAATCAGGGACACTGTCTCGTTTGCCAAGGCATCGAAAATCAGATGGGCTGGACATGTAATGCGATTTGGAGACAACCGCTGGACTAGAGCCATTACCAACTGGATCCCACGGGATGTCAAAAGATCACGTGGCCGCCCACCTACAAGATGGTCAGACTTCCTTGTCAAGACCCTGAAGGAACGGTTTGAGGCTCTTCATATTCCTGAATCAACTAGATGCCATTGGGCTACATTGGCACGTGATAGGGTCCAATGGAAATGTTACTGGTGCCCGCTCGAGCAAATCGATGAATAACGGGATTCAAGTGATCAAGTGATATTCAAACACAAGGCCTAAAATGTTATTCTATCCAAGAGAAATATATATGTATGATTATCAATAGATATGTACAGAAAAGTCAATAGGAGCATTCTTTTCATTATCCTAGACTGGCTACAACTTAAATGTTCATCAATAATAAAAAAGAACATATCATAGAAAAATGAAAAGTGTGTATAATTGTCTTACACCCAACTAGCTACAATGTTTGACTTTTTTTTTTGCTATGGAAACTAAGGGGAAAAGTTAAAGACTTTTATTTATTTATTTTTGCTTTTTTGGGTCATCAGTAAATGCATGAACTGAGAACCTACTACCGAGAGTATACCACCCACACAGCAGAGCCTGGCAAGCTACCTGTGTCGTAACAATTATAGACCTCATTCCCATGACCTGAACAAATGGTTTGAGGCTCTTGGTGTTCCTAGAGCAAGCAGATGCTCTTGGGCTACACTAGCACATGATAGGATGTGTGGAGATGTTACTGGTGCCGCTCGAGAAAATCGATGAACAATGGAAAGACAAGTGATACACGTGATTTTTGGGTCACACCCGGCGATGCTCAGGGGTTACTCCTGGCTCTTTGCTCAGGAATTACTCCTGGCGGTTGCTCAGGGGACCATATGGGATGCCAGGGATCGAACCCGGATCAGCCGCATGTAAGGCAAATGCCCTACCCGCTGTGCTATTGCTCCGGCCCCAAAGACTTTTATTTTATTAGAGTGATTACAATGGAAATGAAGAATAGATATATATGAGATGTTTGAGGAGTTTGAGAGACTCACAGACATGGGGCAGAGCTGCTACTGGCTCTCCCTGTGCCCAGCCGCTCACATGGCACCCGGGAGGGATGGTGGGTTTTAGCCCTGGCCCGCCACCCCAGCAGAGCCTCACAACAAGCCAGAGGACCCCCCCACTCCATGAGGGCCTCCATTTTCCACATCCGGACTTCCCTCGGGTCAGAACTCCACCTAGCAGACCAGTCTATCACAGCCCGGCCGCGCAGTTCATCAATAAGTGCTTGATTTAGAGGTGACTACAAGAGTATGCCATCCGCAGGGCAGAGCCTGGCAAGCTACCCGTGTTGTATTTGATATGCCAAATACCAGTAACAATTATAGACCTCATTCTCATGACCTGATGGAATGGTTTGAGGCTCTTTATGTTCCTGGAGCAAGCAGATGCCCTTGGGCTCTACTAGCATGAGACAGGACATATGGAGATGTTATTGGTGCCCGCTCGAGCAAATCGATGATGAACAGGAAGACAGTGATACAGTGACAGTGAGGAGTTTGAAAGTACAGGGCAGGGCGGGAGCGATAGCCCAGCGGGTAGGGCATTTGCCTTGCACGGGCCGGCCCATGGCGGCCAGGGTTCGATCCCCGGCATCCCATATAGTCCCCGAGCACCGGCAGGAGTAATTCCTGAGTGCAAGAGCCAGGATAAACCCCTGAGCATTACCGGGTGTGACCAAAAAAAAGCAAAAAAAAAAAAAAAAAAAAAAAGAAAGTACAGGGCAGGTTAGAAAGGAGATTTCTGTGGGCCGGAGCAATAGTCCCCAGGGTTCGATCTCCAGCATCCCATATGGTCCCTACCACCACCACTACCAAGAGTAACCCCTGAGCATCGCTGGGTGTGGCCAAAAAGGCAAAGAAAAACAAAGGAGGAACTTAGAAGGTGTGTGTGTGTGTGTGTGTGTGTGTGTGTGTGTGTGTGTGTGTGTGTAGAGAAATCTGTCCTAAACCCAGGTCAAGGTGAGCTGCCTGCAAGGCAAAAAGCCCTACTTGCTATACTATTGCTCCAGCCTTTGGAAGTTGTCAGTTTAAAGGAAGCTACTGGTTTGGAGGAGATCAAGGGTAGAGTGAAAAGAGAAGCCTAGAAACAATTCTTAAGGCACTACATTGAATGCCCTGTAGAATAAAATGAACTTGCAAGGATAGAAGAGCAAAAGAACAAATTCAGAGTGGAGGGATAGTACAAGGATTAGCCCTGACTCAGCACCCAGCACTACATGGTTTTTCCCAGAGCCTGGAGTAATTCCCAATCTCTAATGGTGACCCAAACTCCTCCACCTCCAAAAGAAGCCAATGGAATAATTCTGGGGGAAAGGAGAGGGTTATTCGGCAATGTCAGGTCCTCACTAAGATCTATTCAAGAGTAGGGTAGTGATGAGGAAGGCCTCAGTGTTGCCATCTGCAATTGTTTTGTCGTGTTAGTATGGGAGAAGCAGAATAAAACAGGCAAGGAAATTAAACAAAAAGCACAAAAAGATTTTATTTTGTAGACGAAAAGGACAATAAAGCAATAAGGAGGCCTAAGTCAAAACTGAGTTTTGTTTTGCTTTGAATTAAATTGGATGAGATTGAAATGATTGAAATGATTGTTGAGCATGTTGAAATGATTGTGGGAAATAATTTAGATGAAAAAACTTAGTTTTTTCTAAGTCTAGGAAAAAATAGAGTTAATAGGTATGTAAGTTACTAGAAAGATCAAGATGACAGGTTGCAAATTTCAGGTACAACGCTTAGCTTTAAACATTAGGAGTTACTCCATATTTTTTCTTTTCTTAATTTAAAAATGTTTTTAAATTTTATTTTCCCATTATACCTCATATAAATACTGTGGTTTTCAAAGTTGTTCATGGCAATTTGTTTTAGACATTCAATATACCATCACCAATCGCACCACCGTTGTACCTTCCCACCCTATCTCCAATTTTCTCACCCACGCTTTAAGCCGGCCCCTCAATAATTTATTTTATATTGTTTGTTACAATTTTCTACTATATTGATCAAAAAAAGTTTCCTCAGAAGAAAGTTGGTGAAGATTGTGTATCTCACCATGGAGTTATTAAGCCCTTGTATAAGAGATTACTAAAATGTCAGAGGTTAAGTCTTCTGTGTTGCTATTTTATTTGTCGAGGTTGGATGCCTTCTGTATTACATCCCATCCAACCGGGATGCTGCTCCTTATCGCAGCTGTACACTTCAGGAAGTCTGAAATTTTTAACAAGGTGATATAGTTATTCCTCCATATTTTTAATAGTAATCATAAATCATACTGTGCCACTCTGACAGGATTCTGAACAGTACTGGAAGGTCATCACCTATCTCTTTGACAAAGCTATCAGAGCCAGTCTAAAAGGAAAGAAACACTAGATTTGGGAGAGAGTAAAAAAGTAAACAATGGCCTCTCATTCCTAGGAAAGAATGTTCAAAAGAAGTCATTTAAGCACTAAAGTACATGTTATTAGGAGCTGGAAGGGGATAATTGTGCAGATTACTAATAAATAAAGGAACTCATTTTATTGTCCCTGCCCCCATACTTTCTTCTGATATGCAATGAGGTTGAGTTCCTCTCAAAGGGCCCTACTCCATAGCCTTCTTTGCATTTGAAAGAAACAAAAAATCATGAGCCATGGATGTCAATAAGCTTAGGGTGGCAAAAGGAAAAGTCAAGTACCATAAAAATCGTGCCCATTTGTGTAACCAGTGGTTAAGGTGCTATTCATCATCCAAGATTAAAGGAAGTTTATTATGTTGAATAGATACAAGAGAACTTCAGGAATTGGAGCTACTGCTTCCAAGGAAAGACGAAAAGGTGCATTTTACTACTTCTATCACTGGCGTCACCAACTCGAAGAGTGGTTTTCACTGCAGTGATGGTTTCTTCCGTCAGCTTTGTTGGTTCATTTACAATGAACAAAATGTAGCCAATTTTTATGTCTCTACAGACTGCATTTGGGAAACACTCTGTAAGAGTAAAATGTATCTATTTATGACTGACACAGCAGACCAGTAAACACTACAGCTTTTTCACCTGTTAAAATTACAGTACGTCTGAGAAAGAGGAAATAATGAGTTGTTAATGAACTGTATAATTTCATTATAATCATTCAATATATGAAAGAAGCAATTTAAAAATAACAGGATTATTTCCTATCAATTGCCCATTATTCTCACAGCAAGTATTTTTAATGGCCAGAAAAGTGAACTGTAGTCATGAGAAAGTGAGTTCTCAAATACAATGTCAACACTATTATTATAAGGAACTGGTTTATTCCACTTAGGCAAGACAATTAGGAAACAATTTTCTATTTTGTAAGGAGGCTGAATTGGTAGTACCATATAAAGCTTCTACTAAAGCTATTGAGGAAAGGGTGTGATGGGATACTGCATCTTCTGGCCATATTTATCAAGAATGAGTTACAGGAGTGTTTTTGTTTGACAGCTACTGAGCAGTCACAACTAGTCTTTCCTAGAAGGACAAAAGCTAGGATGTAACCTGAGTCCAAGATTCAAACATCAGTTGTACAAAATAACCAATAAGTCTTTGATAATAGACATGATTCCAAATATCCCTTTTAAATAATATAAAACAGAGCATTAAAAAAAATCAAAGATGTTTCACAAGCTTATACATAGAAACACAGAGGAGGGTTGACCTCTGGTCTTTGTCCTCTCTTCATCCCCATCTCCTCACAGGTAGACGCAGTTGTCAGCTTCTTGTGTGGACTTTCAGAGATAGTCTATGCAGTGTTGCCTTACCTTTAAATTAGGTTTACTTGGGATTCCGGTATTTTGACAAGTTTCCCACCTGCTGTGAAAGGATATTCTAAAGCAATGTGTTCCTGTATTGAAAGCAAAAAGAAAAGGAAATATAGTAGACAAACACATCCTGTGTCAAGATACAAAGCAAACCAAAAGACTGCCCCACCCCTCCCCGGGAGCATGAAAAGGTAAATCTGCTCTGATGTTTGGAAGAGCATGTTCCTTCCTCCTTCATAATGTAGGTTGTGAACCCCAGAGTCAGGCACTTTGATAAAATCCTGACTGTGTCTTAACTGTGTGACTGGTCACACTTAACCTCTCTGAACAGTCTTTTCCTAAATTATAAAAATAAAGCTAATATTTACTACCATATAGAGTTGGATATGCTCCAACAGGGACAACCTACTATATATTTGGGGGAGGTTTTTATATATATTGGAAAGTTTTTAATTTATTTTAATTTTTTCTTTTCTTTTCTTTTTTTTTTTTTTGCCTTTTTGGGTCACACCCGGCAATGCTCAGGGGTTACTCCTGGCTCTGCCGTGTGCAAGGCAGACGCCCTACCTGCTGGGCTATCGCTCCGGCCCCTAATGTATTTTTTTTCTTACTTGCTTTTTGTTCTGGGACCACACCTGGCAATGCTCAGGGGTTATTCCTGGCTCTGCACTCAGGGATCATTTGGGGGCCGTATGGGATGTTGTGGACTGAACCTAAGTCAGCGGAGTGTAAGTCAAGCACCCTATCTACTGCACTGTCTTTCTAGTCACAGAGGTGATTTTTATTTTTTATTAATTTTTTTTTTAGCTTTTTGGGTCACACCCTGCAATGCTCAGGGGTTTCTCCTGGCTCTGCACTCAGGAATTACTCCTGGCGGTGCTCGGGGGACCATATGGGATGCCGGGGATCGAACCCGGGCCGGCATGGGCCGGCCGCGTGCAAGGCAAATGCCCTACCCGCTGGGCTATCGCTCCGCCCCACAGAGGTGATTTTTAAAGGAAATAGTTTTATTATGTGCAATTGTTTCTTTCCTCTGATTTCACCTCAATAATTACCTTAACTGAAATGCAATTAGCATGTAAGATGTCACGTAGTTATAACACCTACGAACATGCAGATGCTTCATCAGAAAAATTAATTTTCTATGGAAACATATTCTGTACAATTAAAAAAAAACAAATTAAAGATTGAACTTTAGAAGACCTGGTAAAGCTTATCCTAGAGTCTACAGTCAAAGGTACATTACAGGCCTGAAGAACATCAGAACAATTAGAATTATCAAGTGAAAACATTTTGGAGATACCTAGTTCTCACAGGTATATTTAGCTTTTGCAATACTGCATTTAAAACTAGACTCTTATAATAAAATTCTATCTACTTATCTAAACAGATGATAGAAATATGAGTATGGATTACATATATAAATGCATGTCATTGATTATACAATTATAACATTTTTTTTCTTTTTGGGTCACACCCGGCAACGCTCAGGGGTTTCTCCTGGCTCTGCACTCAGGAATTACTCCTGGCGGTGCTCAGGGGACCATGTGGGATGCTGGGGATTGAACCCGGGCCGGCATAGGCCGGCTGCATGCAAGGCAAATGCCCTACCCGCTTGGCTATCGCTCTGGCCCCGACATTTATAAATAAATATACACACAGTTTTTTGCTCAAAATCAGTTTCAGTAAATTTTTATAGAATTAAAATCAGACTTTTAAAAAAATGTTTGTGTATTTATCTATGTAGGGTAAGAGATATAGAAGTTGCTCTAATACTAGTTTCAGTAGGTATCTATAGTACCTCCCAGTGTGATGTGGCCCTGTGAAGTAGGCCCACTATTGGACTTTCCTGTTCTTCCTCCTCATTCATTATAATCTTTGTTGGTATCAGTTATCTTGAAAACTGACTTGAATCTCACCTTATGCCCTTGTGAGATCATAGAGCTGGGAGTAACCTAGTCTAACGGTCACTAATTCTAGAAATATTTATTAATGCATTCTTTGTACTGGACAGCCACGTAAATGAAGAGTGTCTACTTTCAAGATTCTCACAGTTCAGTAAGCTTACAATAAAATAATCAAGCACAACACACTGTAATTCTGCTGTAGTGAGGTTCGTTAGGATGTCATTGGATTTAAAGGAGAAATGCTCATATCCTTATGAATCAATGATTTTAAGACAGCTGACACTAAACTTAGATCTTAATGAAGATTAGAAAAATGAAGGAGGCAATACTATGGTCTAGACAGAGGAAAAAAGTTTTGCATAAAATACTTATAATAGAACGTAGATTTTCTAAAGTATGCAGGGACTGGGGAATAGCTCAAAAGGCTTGAGTGTACAGTTTGCATGTATGTACAAGGCCTGGCTGGGTTTAATCACCAGCTCCACATGGTCCCAGCATTGCTGGAAGGGACCCCCAAAACCAACAAAGAAATAAACTTGCAAATAGTTTGTTATAGGAAAACTAACATAATGAAAAGTTGAAAAGACTCAAAGGAATTAGATTATTAAAAAGTCGTATCTTTTATGCATGTGGGCATAAAAGATAGTACATCAGTTAGGGTGTTTGCGTTGCAGGGGGCTGATCTGCCTATATGGTTCACTGAGGCTTGCCAGGAGTGATCCTTCAGTTCAGAGCCAAGAGTAATCCCTGAGCATTGCTGGATATATCCCCCAAAAAAACCAAAAAAGAGCCAGCATATTCTATATATGGAGTGACAGTTTTTTTTTATTAAAGTAAGCAAATGATGTAAGTAGATTTACATTCAATTATTGAACTCCTGCAATAGTTTGAAAGGGGAATATAAGAGAAAAAGAGACCATAGATAATCAGGGGGCAACACATTAATTAATAAGAGAAAAGCAAGTTCTAGACCAGGAGAGAAATTACTATGACAGTGTAATCCTATTATCCTGAAGCATCTGCTAGTACAATCTGAGGACAGCTCTTGTCAGGGACTAATAGATAAAGGACACAGTGAAACAGCTCATTAGTATTTCAAAAAACATAACAAACAAGCAATTTCAGGCCTAAAAATAATTTTGCTCTGTCAGAAGATCATATATTCTGTGAGATAGAAAATTAAAGTTCCTGAGAGATTCTAAGGCAATATTTAAAATGTAAATTGCATTTTTTAAGAATTTGAAAAATCCTTACATCACGGCAAGAGGGGATCCAGCCCAAATTAAACAACTTTAATTATTTAAAGTGAGAATAATACACTATTTCCTAATAAAAGTCTCAAACATCTGCCCTAATTTAAAACAAACAACAACACAGGAAGCTTTGTAGGAATTTGTGAGCCAAGATTTCAGGTGCTGTGCAAATCTCCCTAATGACTTCATTTATACTCTTCCTGGAATTCGACTCTGTGTAGTGATGCATAGTTTATAAGTAGAGATGGCTTTATATGGGGAAGTGGCAAAAGGAAGCTGTTCCCTAAGTAATGCCATTTTGAGGGCAGGAAGCAAAGCTTCTCCTCCCTTAACCATCCCCACCTAGAGCAATCATAGTCTCAGGTCCTATGATTAGCATTTCTGAAGAGACAGCACATTAAACTTAGTCACACCGGGGTGTTAATAACATCAGATAGTTTCATCCTGACATTGGGGGTGCTGTGAAGTACAGAACCACTAGGAAAGGAAAGAACACAAAAAGTTGAGAAAAGAAAAGCAGTACTAAGGCAAAAGGGTTTTCATGGTCCAGAGGCAGAAAATCTTGGTAGGGTGTAAACAAGAACCTAAAGTTTATTCAAAATATTTCTATGATTCCTTCTTGAATTATTTTGCTTTATATTATTGGATGATTCTGATAAGCTGCTTAATTTACAAAGTATTAGCTGTGAAACACATTTAGGAAAATGATATAAACCCCACCTCACATGAACAAATAAAGTCATTACTTCTCCCAGGAGGCATTTTGGTTGACTAATAGAAAGCTGTTGTTCTAGTTTTTGAGGGAAAGGTTATGGTAAAGGACAAAATGGTGCCTGATAAAGTGCACCACACTCTTTTCCTTTTCTTTTAGTTTCTAAATCTTCTTCAACAAGTTTTCAATGAACAGCTCTTAGTAACTGTGCTAAGAGTGAAGAATAATATATAACTCTTTGTCTTAGGACTTTTTTTTTTCAGTAGGAATAATTGTGTCTTGTCTCCTAAAACAAGAGTTTTAAGAATTTTTTTAACATTAAGTAAGCTTTTAGGCCTGGGGATAGCTTTGTGAAGTATAGTGAGTTTTAAGCTCTGAATTATCCTTAGAAGAATAAGAAAATCAATATGCTTGATTATATTAAAGCATTATAATACTTAAAACAGTTTTTTTTTTTTTTTTTTTTTGCTTTTTGGGTCATACCCGGCAATGCTCAGGGATTACTCCTGGCTCTGCACTCAGGAATTACTCTTGGCGGTGCTCAGGGGACCATATGGGATGCCGGGGATCAAACCCAGGCCGGCACAGGCCAGCTGTGTGCAAGGCAAACGCCCTACCCGCTGGGCTATCGCCCGGCCCCTACTTAAAATAGTTTTTAAAAAATCAATTTAAAATAAAATTTAAAGCAAGCTGGAGGGTTAGTGTAGTAGGGCATTTGTCTTACATGTAGCCAACCTGAGTTCAATCCCTGGTCCCCGAGAACCGCCAGGAGTTATCCCTGAGTATAGAGTCAGGAGTAACCCCTTGGCATTGTTGGGGTGTGACAAGGTATACGAACCCCAGTCATTCGAGCAACAACAGCAAAGGGAAAGGAGGGTGTCAGGGAGCCACCTGGGGGTCTCCACCAATATCGGGAACAATTCCCTTTTATCTTAAGGACCGGCCTCAGACAGACAAACCAAGAGTTCAGATCAGTTACAAAAGCCTTTACTAGTTACCAATAATAAAACAAGCTCTGTTACTACAATCCAAGACCATGGGATATCCCACACCTCTAGCTCTTGGCTAGACCTCTGACCATGCACTCGGATCCAGGTCTGCCACCAAAGTGTATTGGTCTACCTCAAGTCAGTCCCTTTATATACCCTAAAGCCATAATCCTTTCTTCAGAATGGGTTGCGTTAACAAAGATTAACGAATCAGCTTTTAGGTATAGAAGTTAGGTGGTGCCACACCTCTGATTCAGGTCTAAACAAGTGATAATGCCAGGTCCTAGTCCCTTCCTCCAAGATTATCTCTTATGTCAAAACACTGGAGAGAGATAGAAAGAGAGAGAGAGAGACTGATATAAAGAAATACATATTAATGGATGTATATTCATGGGGAGAATCACATCATAATTTCATGGATTTCAAGCAATCTAGATGGTACCCACAAGTTCCTTACTTCTACTCTGCACCAGGGTAATTCTGTGTGTATTGTCCTCTGTTTACTGAAAGGGTGGTGCTTGCTTTCATAGGGCAAACTAGCATAATCCCTCCTTTGATCTTGGTAGAGTTGATAAACATGGTCTCAACCTTAGCCAAGGTGGTGGTCTCCTGGTAAATTCTAATTGTCCCAGGCTGGGACCAGTGGGTATTAAAAGAATTGTGCCCAATCTAGATAGCATTGAAATCATAGTAGATATTATAATAATATTCCAAGAGTTATTAATTCAGAGTCAAAATGACTTCACACCCTCTATCAGTGTTTACACAAAAGAGAGATCTCTTCAGCATAATCCTGGCTTTAAGACATGTAAATAACTTAACTTGTAAGTAGCTTAAACAGAACCAAAGCTAGCTAGGATGTGTCATCCAGCAGGAGGGTACTAACTCCCCTAATTCATATAAGGGTGCTGCAGGATGTGATCTCATTCTGCAAAGAGAAAGGGAAAGTTCAGAGATTTAAGTTACCCGAAGCCTAATAAGTTGCAAAGGCAGTATTCAGGCCATCATCTCTCTAATTACAGTTTGTTTTCACTGCACATTTCCTTCCTTCCTCCCCTCCTCCTTTTCTTTCCTCCTGTTCTTTTCCTTCCTTACTTCTTCCTTTTTTTTTTTTTTTTTGTTTTTTGGGTCACCCAGCGATGTTCAGGGGTAATTCCTGGCTCTACATTCAGGAATTACTCCTGGAGGTGTTCAGGGGACCATATGGGATGCCGAAAATCAAACCCAGGTCAGCCACTTGCAAGGCATGCACCCTAACCACTGTACTATCACTCTGGTCCCTCTTCCTTCCTCTCTCCTCCTTCCTTCCTTCTCTCCCTTCCTTCCTCTCTCCCTTCCTTCCTCTCTCCTCCTCCTTCCTTCCTTCCTTCCTCTCTCCTTTCTCCCTTCCTCCCTTCCTTCCTCTCTCCCTTCCTTCCTTCCTCTCTCCCTTCCTTCCTTCCTTCCTTCCTTCCTTCCTTCCTTCCTTCCTTCCTTCCTTCCTTCCCTACCTCCCTTCCTTCCTCCTCCCTCCCTTCCTTCCTTTCTTCCTTCCTTCCTACCTTCCTTCCTCCTCTCCCTCCCTTCCTTCCTTCCTTCCTTCCTTCCTTCCTTCCTTCCTTCCTTCCTTCCTTCCTCTCGCCCCTTTTCCTTCCTTCCAACCTTCCTTCCTTCCTTCCTCCCTTCCTCCCTCTCTCCCTTCCTTCCTTCCTTCCCCTCCTTCCTTCCTTCCTTCCTTCCTTCCTTCCTTCCTTCCTTCCTTCCTTCCTCTCTCCCTTCCTTCCTTCCTTCCTTCCTTCCTTCCTTCCTTCCTTCCTTCCTTCCTTCCTTCCTTCCTTCCTTCCTTCCTTCCTTCCTTCCTTCCTTCCTTCCTTCCTTCCTTCCTTCCTTCCTTCCTTCCTTCCTTCCTTCCTTCCTTCCTCCATTCTTTCTTGTTTATTTGTTTTGGGGCTACTCTTGGCATTGCTCAGGACTCACTCCTGGTTCTGTGCTTAGCGCTTATGCCTGGTGGGTTCCCGAGGACCAAATGCAGTTCTGGGGTCAAACCCTGGGTCAGCTTGTGGGCAAACCAAGTGTCTTACCCACTGTATATCTCTGCTGTCCCAGATATCAATTTTCACTTTGTTTGCTATTTGCATCACTAAACCCCTGTGGGCTGCATGCAGGGCAAACAACCTACCCGCTGTGCTATCCACTCTGGCCCCTGTTTGTTAATTTGAACTCATTATTCTTCTCCATACAGAAACTTTAAATAAATTTATTTGCATAAATAACTTTCTAGAAGTTATTTATGCAAATAAATGGTAAAAATGTTGAACCAAGGAAAACTCTTTGATATATTTGCAGGTTCTTTAACTTTATTGTGCATAGTTAGTTAACATGGAAGTTTTACAATGAAATTAGAGAAACACTTTTAATTATAAATATTACAGGAAGAAGACAAAACTGTACAAATGATTCTTTGTTAAGACTATTTTTTTCCATTGAATCTAGTTTATTGATATATGAAATTTAGATATTAAGCCTACTATTTAACTATACATAAATCAATTTTGTTCTTCCCAATTCAAAGAAATAGCAATTCATCATAAAAGAAATCACATCACATTAACACTGTAATAATAATAAGGTATCACCTTAAATATAAAGCTTGATTTCATACACTGAGAAAGATTTTTTAAGTTTATTTATTTTTTTTAACATTTTATTATACCACCGTGAGATATACAATTACAACGTTGTTCACGCTTTGGGGTTTCCGTCACACAGTGTTCCAGCACCCCGCCCTCCACCAGTGCCCCTCAACCACCACCCATGTCCCCAATTCCCTCCCCCCCACGTCCAGCCTAAATGGCAGGTTCTTTATCTCCTCTCTCTCTCCCTCTCTCTCTCCTCCTTCTCCCACACATTGTGGGTTACACTACGCACGCTTAGAAGCCATCATTTGCATTTTTTTTGTCTGTATTTAATGCTCAGTTCTATGTTGGTATCAGACCTTTTGACATTTATTCACACATGTTCCCTTCTCTATCTTACCTAACCTCTGACTCCCACGTGCTTGTGGTAATTTCCACTTTTGGTAAGATCACCTGGTATATTTCTGTCATGCAAATAAATGCAGTCATTCTATGTATCTCTCTTTCCTTCTGACTAATTTCACTCAACATGATTCTTTCCATGTCCATCCATTTATAGGCAAATTTCATAACTTCATTTTTTCCTGACAGCTGCATAGTATTCCATTGTGTAGATGTACCACAGTTTCTTTTATCCAGTCATCAGTTCTCGGGCATACTGATTGTTTCCAGGTTCTGGCTATTGTGAATAGTGCTGTTATGAAAATAAAAGTGGGAGTTGTGTTTCTGCTGTGTGTTTTTGGCTTCCCAGGGTATATTCCCAGGAGTGGTATGGCTGTGTCAAAGGGGAGCTCAATTTCTAGTCTTTGGAGGAATGTCCATATTGTTTTCCAGAAAGGTTGTACAAGTCGACATTCCCACCAACAATGTATGAGAGTCCCCTTTTCCCGCATCCACACCAGCACTTGTTGCTTTTACCCTTTTGGATATGGGCCATTCTCTGTGTA